>QAOC01040321.1:3560-49979 GCA_003255005.1 Begonia fuchsioides | reverse complement strand
AACCAAGTAGATCTTTGAAATGGAAACACAAATCTGAACTCGGATTTAAGATACCAAGGCAAAAGCGCCGGCGGCGGCGGTGCCGAGCTCGCCGAGCTGTTCGAGGTGCTTGTGGTGCTTCTCCTCCTTCTCGTAATCGACGGGGCCGCCGTCTTCCTCCTTCTTGTGGTGGAAGAGGTGGTGGTGCTTCTCCTCAGCCATGGCTTTTCTCTAGGTTTTGCTCGTCTCTGTTCTTCTCTTTCAGCCTTTGAAGTGGATTTATAACTGTATGGATAGCTACCCGACAAGTGAAACGTGGCATTGCTTCATTGACTGTCGGTTGGATCTGGATTGATTTTCACCCATGCAGGGACCAGGGTTATCTAATTGATGGATTCCGCGTCGAATGAGCGTAATTTCCTGGTCAGGTTCATTTGTCAATCAGGTTTATTTAAAATTAAATTTCTTTAATTTAAGAAAATAGTTAAAAGTAATTTAAATCTAAATTCTAATTAGTAATTTACTACGACAATTGCTAGTTTTTTGCATAAATAATTATTTTTTAAAAATGGCTATAATACCAGAATTTTCCTGATTTGTGTTGCATTTGGCTCTAGCTCGGCCATTATTTATCAACACATTCTTATACTAAATCCTTTGTTCTCAGAGCCTCCACATTCCGGCCCGACAGTTTGTGAAGGGTTAAATCACGGTGACTCAGCTGTCCAGAGATACGAGACCTTTATCTTATATCTCAAAGAACTAACTTAACATTAGAGGTAAGAACTCTTACACTAGGACAGCGCAAACGTCGAACTTGAGCTCTTGTATCCAATCTACCATCTCTGAGCCAACCGAGCTATGCCCGTGCCGGCATTTATCAACACATTGTTATCTTTAATTCCGCTTTATATTTGCTTTTCTGTTCCCACTTTGGAAAAAAAAAAAATTACACATGACATTGTTCAATGGTGTCGGTAGGATCATAATTTAAAAAAACTAGTTTGATTTGGGTTTTTTGTCACGACTTATTTAATTGCAATTATTAATTGCGTTGCATTCACGTTTTTTTTTTTAAATATTCTATTTTTCAAGTGACGATCTTGATCTAAGATAAAACAAGAGTGGGGAGGAGCTACAGGCATTAATGCTTTAAATACCCAATAAAATTGGTTCTAATTAATATATTAATATTTAAAATATTAATATAACAAGGTGAAATTCTCAGATCAGATCCCGAAAAAACAGTAGTTAAAGAAACAGAGAGTTGAGTCTAAGGTAGTGGATATAAATAATTAGGATTATATAAAAGGCTAAGTATTATCATGGCTGTTCATTTCAAGATGCTTCGCATGTTTCTTCTCGTGACGCTCGTGGAAGGCGAATCCACGACAGCAATCCCCTCGGCAATCTTGTGTTTGTGAGCGTTTTCCGGGTTTATCTTGGCCCGCTGCTTCTCGTGCTGGAAACATTCCAACCAAAACAAGCAATAAAAATCACAAATCGTATGATTAAACAGACAATTACGATAAATTCGACGATCAAGTACAATAATTTACCAAGGCCACCAATGATCTCAAGATGCTTCTCTTTCGTCTCGTAATCGATTTCTTCTTTGATCACAGTTGTTTGTTCCTTCTTGTGAAGGCAGCCAACCGATGAGCGAGCGATCGAACGGTGATCACATTGCCGACCATACATCCAATAAGATGGATTGATCATCGGCAAAAACTAAAATGGATTGTGGGTACACAAAGAGGTCAGAAGAACCGAGGGAAACAGAATCAGAATCAGAACTCGGGGAAAACAGTAATGGAGGACGAAGGGAGGAAAGGAAAACTTGATTTCTTGATTCGGGTTGGATTTCTTCATTCGGAACCAGTGAAAACCAAACAAAAAATTTAGATTACAAAGTTCAAACCCGGCGAAGCTGAATTGATTCCTTCATTCAGAACCGATTGAACGCAGAACCAACGAAGTTAAAACCTCAAAAACCAAACCGAGCAAAAGTAAAAAATTATCTGAATTCTGCTAGCTGATCGGTTTGACTTCAATCAGGAGTCGATCAGAACCTGCATAATTTTAGAAAATTAGAGGCTTGTGATGGTATTAGGGAGATTGATAGAGCTGTTCTTGATTCAATTACAGCTTCAGTTTCCAAAACAAAACAGGAAAGATGGGTCACAAGGTACATGGGAAGTCTCCATCTCCATGAAAGCTAAAACAAAATTACCATAAAAAGCCCTGAATCCATCATCCATCTGCACATAAAATGGGGATTCCTGGTTAATTGTCAAAGAACAAGAAGTAAGTGATTCCAGAAGAAATATCATCACCAAATTTTGATTTTGAATTCATACAAGACCTTCACAATTCATAATGAGACACGTGGGTCTTCTGTGGAGTTGCAGTTCGGCATAACGCCTTCCGGCAGCTACTGCTTCACCTTCAAAGTAGTTTCAATTCGTTCCATGAGCTGATTTGCAGTTAAAGCACCCTCCTGAATCGTAACAAAATTGGAAGAATTCAATCTGCTGGATAATTCAAATCAAACAACTGGCCCGCATGAATTCGAGAGCCGTTAATATGAGCAATGCCAGTTGCGGACAAATGATTTTAAAGAGAAGATTGATTGAAAAGATCTTATATTTTCATTTCCATGTAACTCGCAGAAGATAAAAAGGCCAGTTCTTTTCTGTCTTTGTCACTCGAAGAATAGAAGGGAAAAAAGTTAAATCTCGGTTAAATGTGATTCACATAAAGGAAAAAAAAAGTAACATCTCCCGAATCACCTACTGACCCTAGACCTTACCAAGCAATAACCAAAATCAGCCCAAATATTTTCATAAATAAGAGCCTCCATCCAAATTCTCAAGTTGAATCATATTTAACGTCAATGGAAGAAAAAATACAACTTGAACTTACAAGGCGGTCATACGGTTTGCCATCCTTGAAAATGATGAAAGTAGGCAAGGCTTCTACATTGTATTTAGCAGCAATACTAGGATATTTTTCTGTGTCGATTTTGACCACCTGAATTGTATCTCTTAACTTAGAGCCTACTTCCTGGAGAACGGGAACCATGTATTGACAAGGACCACACCTGAATGTATTGAAAATCAAATAGCTTATGTCAATTCCAACAGAGAATCTCTTTCATTTGTCAGCCAAGCCTCGTAGAATTACGCACTGGGATAGCATCAATCAGGAGTAAAATACATGATTTTGTGTTCTGGGTTTTGTAAAGAAAAACTTTCCCTTGGTTATTAAAAGGATTACACATGGTATCAACAACTTGCATGCCGTAACATGCTCAACATTTCTGCTCCCGTTCTGGATAAGNAGCCTCGTAGAATTACGCACTGGGATAGCATCAATCAGGAGTAAAATACATGATTTTGTGTTCTGGGTTTTGTAAAGAAAAACTTTCCCTTGGTTATTAAAAGGATTACACATGGTATCAACAACTTGTATACCGTAACATGCTCAACATTTCTGCTCCCGTTCTTGGATAAGAAACAGTAAAAACATAATTGTTGGTAGAAAAGAGATATTTACCAAGTTGCATAGAAGTCAACCAAAACAGGTTTATCAGCCTCTGCCAGTAAATCATCAAAAGAGGAGAAACTTTGCTTTTTTGCTTGGACCTACACAAAGAAACATAACATTTTATGGAAGAATAAAAAAGAAATTGAATCAACATTGCAATAAATTGCACCATCAAGCAGTTTTTTTCCAGTCTCAAGGGAAAAAAGGATCAAAATAGTAGTTTCAAAATTACCCGCGGAAGAATTCTAGGTCGAAACGAAGGTATAACCCCTTTCCTTCTATCTCTAACATGGGAAGGCCATGGAAATCGAACAGGAGAGAAGGAAGAAGCTGGAGCTACGCGATTCGAAGAATGAAAATTCAGCGCCGGAGCCGTCGATGGATAAACGGAAACCGCCATCTCGATTCATACAAATCCAACAAACAGGGCTTTGTGTGGATAGATCGGGAAAAGCCAAAGAGTTGGATATCTCGCTCGACCAGTTTCGTAGAATTTGAGGAACTCAGCATCTACAACAAAAACATTAATCAAAATAAATAATTAAAATTACACTAATTACAAATAATAAAATTAATTCAAATATACAGTTAAAATTTAAATGAATAAAACAAAATTAAATTGTACATTAATTGGAGAAGTAGCAACTAATTTTATATTAACCTTATAATTAATCCTATTATCGACAAAATTAAATCATAACGGTCAACGATAATTATCATATTTTCATAAGAAAAAATCGTAGTGATCGTCAAAGACTCAAAGGGTGACCCGAACAGTCTCGTACGCCAAATATCGATCGTTACTTTCTCTCGAGGCGAAAATATTAACCTAAAGTTTACATTTTTAAGTAAAAATATTGGATTGCAATGGTGTTACGTTCGTTCTAAGATCGAGCAATAATATTACCCATCGCTTGTCCACGTGAAGGCGAGAAGAACGATGGCGAGAGCCGAGAAAATGGTCGAGCAAGCAAACAACCAAAGAGTTTTACTCGGTTTTCCATTATTAGGCTCTCTACTCGTCACCTCGACTTCCTTGAGCAGCTCCCGCACTTGGTCCATGTCCGAGTCCTTAGCTGCTCGGACCAATTTCCGTTGAATTTCTTCCAGCTTTTCGAGCCTCCAATTCCTAGAAGAATCACCTCGAGGCCAAATAAAACCCGTCATTTTCCAAAGCAATACGCCGACGTAGATGGCGACAATACAGTCAACGCTGTAATGGTGGCGCTCCCGAATTTCCCTTTGAGCACTGTGAATTACAAGAAGCCAAACGAGACCCGAGCTAAACCCTCCGTATGCTTCCTATAAAGATACTCAGTAACATCGGAAAGTTTTAAAAAATAGGAGTGCACAAAACTGAACAACGACCGCAAACCAGACCGGAACTACTAGTTTTGGGCCGGTTCTGGTCTTGATTTTTCAAAAATCATGATTCATGGTTAGTCTTTGGGAGTAAACTGTGATAATGGAACTAGAACTGTGGGTCAAAAACACTCAAAATCGAATCCGACCCAAAATCTAGTAAAATTCGATAAAAATTTGAAAATTAGTTCCAAAACTCACCCAATCATTCGAAACTCGATTCAAATATAGTAAAAAATATATTTTATTTTTATATTATATTTTTTTAATTATTATATAGAACCGTGATAAAATCAGAACAACCGGTTCTAGTCCAAATATCCAGAACCTTGAGTTTTAGTTTTAGTTCCGTTTTAGGATAAAACTAGGCTGGACCGGACCGTGCCCGCCCCTATAAAAAATAGAAGTATATTTTCGGTGTCAATAACTAAAACCAAATTTATTTACCGTCCATGCCATGGCCGTAAGAACGGCGACGAGCATGTGACCGTTGTACAGAAGATCATTGCATCCACCTCCGGCCTTCTTGAGTAGATTGTACCAAGAAGATCCTTCTGAAATCGTGGGGCGAAGAAAATTTATTAAGAAGCTCATTGAGCCCCAATCCGGTTCATAATCACCTAAAATTATCCCAGGATCTGCTGAAAAACGCACCCAAAGATGTTAAAAACGCCTCTATAAGACGAGAGAATATGTCACACCTAAAAAATATATGCATACCATAAGCAATATCTTGAGCTATTAACTGGCGAATCGAGTTAGCATCAGAGGCATACGGAACATAATACTTCTGAGCCCAACGGTGCGGATACGAAGGAACTCTGAATCGAGTATAAGCACACCATGGCCGAGCTGATGGCAGAATTGTTGATACGAAAGTTACGGCTCGAAGGAGTCTACCAATGGCCATCGTAAACATGTACCTTGCACCTAGCCCAAGTCCAGGAGCTTTCACTGAGTCGAATAGCACAGAAAATGCCAGCATAATAAAGAGCATTAAGAAATGATGCAACCCGATAATATGAGCTCTTAAAATCTCAACTATGGCATGGGGGAGTTTCTCATTTAACGCCAGAAGTAACCACTGACCAGTGTCAGGAAGAGGATGAGTTTCACTGTCAAATTTTATTAGCAAAAGATTATCTAATTTTCGAGTTCAGTAAGATCAAAAACGAAACAAGAACATGGATTATATACAAAACAGGCAATGACAGGGAGAAGTTTAATTCACAAGCTCAGAGAAGTAATTTGTCAGAGAATAATCGGTATTGCTGTTCATCAAGCAAGATCGAAATGAGAAACAATTGAGTCAACGTCTTCTTTCCCAAGTTAGATCATCGATTTGTTACTAATTTCCCAAAATAGACGATACTAATTTCGAACACCAGGTTAAAATAATAGCAGAACCGATCAAGCTCAAATAACAAGAGCAAAATCGGAAATCGAAATCGAAGTCGTACTCGAATCAGCCGATCTAGTAAAAACTTAAACAGGAGTAGATAGATTTGAGTAGAGTCCACCATTACCGGTGCCAATCGAGGCCGAGAACGGCAGTCACAAAACGGACGGAGAGAGCTTCAAAGAGAAGTGCAGAGAGCATGAACAGAATGGAAGCAAGGAAGGGTATGGCGGAACGAAGCTCAGAAGACCAGCGCTTGTAGAAAGGAACACGAATGACGGCGACGAGAGCTAACCCCGACCAGAGTATCGGCTGCAATCGAGAGTGCCACGCCGGCGAAAGGTCGCGGAGATAGTCAACGGCGACGTAAGATATGGCAGCGATGCCTAACCCACCACCCCTCGCCGCCGGCCACCTCATGGCTGTCGCGGTCGCACCGAAAGAGAGAGCGATTCAGATGAAAGGAGACATTTTTAGACATTCGATGAAGCTCCATAATTATCTTAATTCATCTTTTGCGGTTCGTATATAAGGTGATCGTGGTTTGTATTTATGATATAGAGCAGAACCGGTCCAATGTTCCGGTCCCATTCCGGTCCGGGTCGCTCTGCTCACCCTTTAGTATCTTCTTATTCTTTTCTCGCAAATTCACAGGCTCCCTCTGTCGGCGTCATACCAACAGACAGACCGAGACCGAGATCGAGCTCGAACCTCAAAACCTTTGCAATTACAGGAACCCTAGATAGAGAGGACGAGCTTTCGACGTAGTCTGATCGACGATTTCTGCTAATTTATGAGATGATCGAAGTTGATGGCGTCATCGAGCTCGATTAATTCGGATCCACTGAAACGGTCTTCCTCTTCTTCTTCTTCTTCATCCGCTAGTAAAAGGAAAACTCAATCTGATCAGAGCAAGCGGAACGGCAACCGTTATCCGAATCAAAACCATAATTTCGCCTCTATGACCGTTGATGGCCTCCTTCGCAATCTCTCTGACTACAATCCTACGGGTAAGTCCACGCTACTGGACGCGCAGTTAACCTTAGAGGATACCTCTTGCCCGAAAAACGCCTCTCCCGCTGTAAATGGCGATCCTAATAGTAATCGCTCTTCAAATGGACTCAAAACTGTGGATGATGTTTGGAGAGACATTGTATCAGGAACTCGGAGAGAGTTGAAAGAGGAGTGTCCTGACGATATGATGACGCTAGAGGATTTCCTAGCCAAGGCCGGCGCCGTCGACAGTTTCGATGAGAAGGTGTCGCCATCTGAGAGGTTGAGCGGAGGGATGTTTGCGTTTGATGACTTCACTCCTAGTCGGCTTCAATCGCTGGATAGAGTTGAGGGGGCTATCGTTGCTTATGGAAATGGAATCGATGTGTTTGGCAGTGGAGGAAGTGGGAGATTGAGGAGAGGTAGGTCTGTTGTAGAACAATTAGACAAGGCCGCTGAGCAAAGGCAGAAAAGGATGATCAAGAACAGGGAGTCAGCAGCGAGGTCACGGGAAAGGAAGCAGGTAGATATTTACATTGCAAAATTTTGGTCGTTTTTAGTTTTTGAAACACTCTTCTCTGGTTCTTTAGCGATTGTTTTATCAATAGTTTTTTATACGACTATTACAGTTACTGTGATGAGTGTTAGTAAAATTTGCGATTTTTTTGTTTTTGTTTTTTTGGATTATAGGCCTATCAAGCTGAGTTAGAGTCTTTGGCTGTGAGACTTGAGGAAGAAAACGAGCAACTGTTGAAGGAAAAGGTACTGGATTTAGCTTGATATTTTATTATGTTAAGAAAGGAATGACTGTTCTCGTTTCTTATATACTGTTCGCTGTTATGGTCTAACTTGGGTGGTTGTAATGTTGCTAGCATTTTTCGTTGTTGTTTGATCATATAAGATGCTGGGAATGCTGACACAAATTTGCTGTAACATCTCCTATCGGTACAAAATGTCTTGTCTCCATTCATAATGAAGCCAATTTGTTACAATGTATCTAATTAAGAACTTGCTTGCCGATCTAGTAGAAGTATTTATCTCACTTCATTTTGAAGATATGTGTTACAATTAACCTATTTCGCCAGGATTGTCCATTTGAAATTCAGAGGTAGAATTATGCACATTTCTGAGAGGCTTTTTGTCCATTTAAAATGTCTTAAGCTCTGATCTCCTTTCATGCATGGGGAGTTAACAAGAGATCCCATGTTAACTATTTGTCAAAATTTCAGCTTTGGTTTTGTATTGGTCTCTACTGTTTGGTTGAGGGTTTGCTTGCTTTTCAATTAATTGTAAAATTATTTTCTTTGACAGGCTGAGAGAACAAAGGAAAGATATAAAGAGGTAATGATCTTTACCCATTCTTTTATGAAAATGATGCTTTCATCCCTAGGATATATCATCTTGATGATCTGTGAGTATCTTGAGAAAAAATCAATAAACAAAGGGATGTTCCTTTCTCTTACCTTCATTTTGTTTGTGGTGGTTACATTTTAAGATTTTAACCCTTTGCATGGTCGAAGGCTAAAATTCGTTGGCCATTTACTACATTTTATTTTGATGCCCATGCCCAAGTCAGTGAGTCACAACCTTCTAAGGATGTGACTACTTTCGTCTAAAGTTGTTCGTCTGTGCCACCCACTGAATACATGTTGGGAAAACTAAACTTAATCCGTGTACCTGTCAGGATCAGAGATTCGTTGATTGATTTTATATCTGGCTCCAGTATTTAACTTTTCTTTCTTTCTTTTGTGACTATCAGATTGGGAGATTATTTATTCACTAAATCATATTTCAAGTTTCTTCCTTTTGAAAATACAAACAGGAGTTGCTTTACCGTTTGCTTTTATTAATTTAATGAAAAATTTTGAGTGCATAAATAATGCACGGTAATTTCAATGATGAAGGCCATGAAAAGTCTAACACAAGTGGCATTCTTTTGCGCATGATTAATATTTTTATTTTCAGGCAACCGGGTGTTACTCAAGAAATTGACTCCTTGAGCTTCTTCTATACTTTAAATTCCTCTGAATGTTGAAATCTATGTATCTTGAAGTTGCTTACTGATTTATTTAATATGCTTCTCTTATAGTTGATGGAGAAAATAATTCCAATTGTGGAGAAGCGAAAGCCACCTCGTGTCCTAAGGAGGATTCGATCCTTCGAATGGTAGAAGCTCATAACATTTAAGCATGAAGAGAACTGCTGAGAATGAGAAAAATATGCGTAGATTAGATGGATCATATTCTTCTCGTGAGGCTACCGTATATAAACTTGATGATCATCGAAGGGTATCTTCTGTTTTTTATTTAATAAAGGGGATTGCAAACCAAGGGCAAAAAGGAAATTCAGTGTTACCAAATTAACGAAGCAACTTGGGTTGGAGAAGCTGTAGTTAGTTGAGGTAAAGTGAATGTCAGTTAACATTACAGCTTGTTTTTTTCCTTTTTAGTTTATTCAACTTCGCTCAGAGCTCTAAGACTGATTGCAGTATTTATATACAAACTAAGTACACCTTAGTTATATGATCATTTTTCTTCAAATGAATTTGATGTGCTTAATTAGTTTAATTTCTTCAAAAATTTGAGGGTGAGCTGTTTGGTTTATTTTTACATGTTGCCGTGGAAGAGTCTAAATTTTTTAGGACCCAAAACTGCATCATTCTTTCTTTGATCAAGACCAGGGCAGTATAAACTTTGTTGGCTTTCATGAAGAACAAATCCACTAGTGTCCGGTCCCTACTTGTCGAGGAAATTTGATTGTGTTCTGAAGAATGATTGGATTGAAAGGTGTTATACTGTCGATACAGTAAGTTGTGCATTAAAGAAATTGGTGGCTTCAATCTGAAGACAGAAATCCTGGTTACCATAAGAGGAGGTAATGAATTTGAACTTTTCTTAAATGCTAGTTTACCTTTCTAAGATAGCCTGTGATCATGATCTCTTCCATTCTGCTACTAAATTCTGAAACATCTATCATGGAGCTTGAGCTGGGGCTGAAGATTCCCCATGATTTCTCCTCTGCATCCGATGCTTGGTTCGCTAGAACCGAAGCCAGCCCTCGCTTTGTGTCGAAAGAAACCGAGGCTGCAATTGTTCTGACTGCTTACATGAAAGGTTCGTATTTATTTCATTGTTCTATATCGACTTTGGTTCTTTTATTCTTGTTGATGTTGGGATTCATGCAATTGCAGGATATAGAAGGGAGAATATTAGCATAAAGATCAATGAACATGGTACTAGGATTGTGATTAGTTCGGAGATGATACTGATGGNTTATTTCATTGTTCTACATCGACTTTGGTTCTTTTATTCTTGTTGATGTTGGGATTCATGCAATTGCAGGATATAGAAGGGAGAATATTAGCATAAAGATCAATGAACATGGTACTAGGATTGTGATTAGTTCGGAGAAACCGGTTCAGGAGATGATAATGATGGGATGGATTATGTTGAAGAAGCAAGTCGAGATTAGGGAGTTTAGAAAGGTATTTCGAATCCCGGACGATGTTCTAAACCGAATCAAAGCCAAATTCAACCAAGATGGGTTGATTTTGGCAATTCATTTCCGAAAGTTGATCAAAGGCATTACCGGGATCGGAATCGACAAAGAACCGGATGAGACTGATGGGAGAACACACGAAACGGAGAGTAGTGGTATCGATAAACCGAAAATAGGATTGCAGGGGCCAATGCAGTGCAGAGTAACAAAGATTTAGGTGCAGACCCATCAATAAAGATTCAAGATTCAAACGATCATAAAATAGAAACACATGATGCCATTGATGAAAACGAAGAAGAACAAGTAACGTCCGCACGAGCTTAGTTCAACTGGTTCTTAGATTTGGAATCAACAGCCACGGTTTGAAGTCTGCGTTGTCACAGTGTTGGAGTAGGTACCTCCAATGTGGGGTAATTCTTTGTGACAACAGGTACGAGCCTCTCATCTCTGGGCTGCTGAGTCATCGTGATTTAACCCTCTCACAAACTGTCGGGCCGAAGTGTAAGGGTCCTAAGGGCGAGAAAATCACCTTTTTTGGAATAAGGAGAACAAGTAACGCCAAACAATTAAAGAAGACAGAGAAAACTGTTGAAGAAGAACAAGAAGAAGTTGAAATTCAAGAAAAAATAGTCAAGAAGACGTTTGTGATTGCAGGGTCGGGTTTTCTGGCATCATCTGTCATTGTCGTTTTTCTTGGAGTAGTAAGAGCAAAAAGAAAAGATAAAAAAATGAATTTTTTCTTTATTTTTTTTAATTAATTGAATATTAGTTACCTTAATAATTCAGAAATAAGATGATGTCCGTATCACGAGTCAGCGTGACTGCAGAAGGGAACCAGTCAATGGTCAATGCTAAAAGCTGGAAACTTTTGTCATTATAAATAATATTATTTCTCAGTCAATAATTTCTCTCATAGTTTGACTTTGACTAGGTATGCCAGCTAAGGTTGACTATTTTGATTGTTGCCATAATTCAAAGCCCCCCTTGTCATTTGGTCCCCAAGTCAAGCGTGATGACGTGTATATGGTCAAAACCTTCTTAACCAAGCTTTGAATTGACCAGTTCTTTTAACTGGGAATTTCCATTTGGCTCTAAAAAAAGTAATCTTTCTTCTTAGATAACGAGAATTTTTCAAGGCGGAGTTCATGAGAAGGACGTGGTCATCTTACTTGTTCTCGTGCCTTTGTCGCACCAAATTCAAAACCTTTTCTTGTCGAAGTGACTGTTCTTTTTTTTTAAATCTAGAAGAACAGACAAAGGGGGAATCATTAAAAGAATCAAAAGGGTAAGAAAAAGAAAAGATCTTTCTTGCAGTTTGTCGTAATAACTTAACAATTTGAGGCTTATGCTTGCTAAAGAGAAATTCGAGTCTCAGTGTTCCAACACCCAATTTCAAGATCATAAGAAACAGAAAAGTAGAGAGCTTGATTCAATGGAATTTCTTCCAATTATGGTAAACGGAAACGGGGAAGACACAAAAATCTCCACCACAAGCGAAGCAAATCTGTTTAAAAACAAAAAGACAATCCAAGAAGAAGAAGGAGAAGAAGAAGCAAAATAAGCTACGTATAGTTCATACTCAAAGCCTAATTAATTTACACCTTATACGCCGATGAACAACAAGGAGTTCTTCCGACCCAGGTTTATATTCCGCCATTGTTAACGTCCTCTCAGTTCAAGCAATCCCTTCAGTTCTGCTACGCACAATAAGGCGAAAAACCTCTCTCACCTTACGCTCCAGAGGGTCCAAGCCCGCTTTCATGGCCTCACAAACATTCGACAGCTCCTCTACTCTCTGCTTCATCTCTTCTACCCTCTCTTCATTGAATGGAAAATCAAGCAATTCATTCATCACGCGAGTGCATTTCTCCAACTGATGAATCTCCCTCAATAGCCCACATGAATTTCTCCTCTCTCGCTTCTTGGATTCCTCCATGATTCGATCGTGCAGAGCAATCATCGGAGCTCCCCACCCGAATTGCCGGGGAACAGAAAAATGAGCCTGTAAACCCCGGTCTTGGCAAGGAATCGCGGCGACCAAAGCCCACGTTACGAACAAAAGAACCATGTTCATAGTGTAAACAGGGGATGCTAAGCCATTAGTAGACAGAAGATCGCTTGCCCTAGGGTAAGCCAAATTGTTTCCAATTGCTTGGAGCTGTCTCGCAGCAGACCACGTTCTCGAAACGCTCCAAGAAAGGGAACGAGAATGCCCCGAAGATCGATGGTCTCTTGAGCCATTGTGTCGCCCAAAAGATCGATTCCTATGGGAAACAATCCCGGGATTTGAATCCTTTTCGTCAAGCATGAAAATAGCCAAATCAACCAGGGCCTTCTTGGCGCGGCGAAATTGACCTTCACAGAGAGTTTTCTGATCATTCTTGTCGTTCAACGCAATTAATACGATCTCCAACAGCTTTTGCCATTGCCGGAGCTGATCAATCCCATCCCGGACAGCATTACAGACGTCAAGCGTCTTTACGCTTCGATCCAGGTAATCGGCAATCAATCGGTCCATTGGAGGCTTAGCGATTTGAGATCCGTAGGCGAGGAGAATGCTTCGGAACTCCTCTTGGGTGGAAAGAAACCCCTCGAGAAGCTTCATAATCCACGAGAGAGAAAGCAAATCGTCGTTTCCAACAGAGGAGAGCTCGATAAACCGGTCCGTCACTTGCTTCTGAAACGAATCGAGATCGAGCTCCATTGACGACGCCTCATGCGAAGCCCCCGTCGAGTGAATCGGGTCTCGCCGAAAACTCAAAATCGATCGCCCAAAACCCCCAAAACCAGCAGATGAACCTTGATAATCGGTCGCAGGCATTCTCAAATCTCACACAAACGAGAAAAATCCACAGAACCAGAGAAAAATCAAAAGCCAGGCCTCAACCCGCACACAAACAATTCATGCTCCGCCGAACAAAATGGAGAAAGAGCGGCGAAAAAGCAGAGAGAGATTGTTGGGGGAGGAGACAGAGAAAGAAGATGAATTTATTGGGCGGCATTTGAAACAGTTGGAAGAGAAATGGTCCAATCCAGGATTATTTCCTTAATTACTCTAATTAAACTTTTAATTAACCACTATTTTCCCTCGTAATATATTTACGCGGTCGTCCAAACACGGTCTACACACGCTCGTTAAATCAACGGCTTGGATTGGAGCAGTTGTACGGACTATTATTAACCGTCAGATCAAGAATAATTCTTCTCTACCAGAAAACTGAAAGGAGAAGAAGCAAAATCCAAACAAATAAAAATACATTATTCATTTCCAATTCTATCTTAATTTATTTAAGGAGAGCACTTGTGCACACGTGGCGGCACGGCTGGACCTGAGCTGGCAAGAGAAAGCGGAGCGTTAGTCAACGTTGAAGCCAATGCCTGACTTTCTAGAACGTGTCAAAATGAAAGGGAGATGGGACCCACGTTTGGGGCATTGATTAATAAAAGGCGTGACAACATTTTGTACCAGCGGTGTGACACGACCGGTCTGGTCGATGATAATTGTGGACCGGGCCCGGGTGTGGACTGCAGCCCTGAGGCTCCCACTCTCTTCAAAGTTGACCCATTTAAAAGCTCGACGAAAATAGTGATTCTCATCTTCCACATTGATCATGCAAAGAATCATGAAATTCAGGCGAGCAGAATTCAGATTGAACAATGTTTACACAGTAATTGTCTAAATACAAGTTTGATAATCGAGTTTAAATCGTAAACACAGATTTTGGTCTAGATTTTACACCTGAAAAACACCGAAAAAATGATATAACTCAATCGGAAGTAGCGTTAAAACTCGACAATTTAGTCTCGATTTTCATGATCCGGTCGACTAGTACCGTTCATCTATTCACAGGCCAATTTGGTGTCGAAGCTGCTCAAACAGAGGGCAAAAGCTTGAAATGCAGACAAAGGATATCTATAATCCATGGTAAACAGATCTTTTCCAACCTTACCAAACTGAAGAATGATCTTTTCATGGTCTGGTTGGACAGCCTGAGATTCCTCGGCCGCTATCAGCTGGAAGTTCTTAACCGAGGCCACAGTCACCCGTCCTCGGAAATTAAGGCACCAACACTGCAACTGTTCGTGCCAGCGAGGCGATTTGTTCTTGAGAATTAACGGTCTGATCTTCTCTTTCAACTCGTCCCCGTGGAGTTCTTCTTCTTGATCTTCGTTCAACCCCACAATGTCGGAGAACCGAGCACTGCTAAACTCGCTGCTGTTATCAACCGACTTCGAGAAGGAAACGCTTCGGAAGGAGTCCTCGAGGGAACGGGGGAAGAGCTCAGGCTGGCCCGGGATGGTGCCTCCCGGCTCGATGGCAGAAAAGGGTATCGAATGCATAGTGCAGTGCATTCTCCGTGGCCCACGCATGCCTAAAGCGTTCATCTCGTACGTAACCTCGGCAATTTTGTAATTACCGGTAGGGAATTTCGGAGAAACTTTCTTCAAGGTAAGTCTTCGGCTCCGGCCAGGCGGAGAAAGTTGCATGCTGTTGTAAGGAGGTTGCATATCGTACATTACGAATTTCGTCCCCAGAAGATTTGATCTGAAAAAACAATATTTTGAATTGTCAATCGTTTCATACAGAGAATCAAAATAGATTATAAATTTTATCCCATGAGAAATTTAAGTAGATTATTTATAAATTTCATACAGCATTTCATTATAAGTGGACGAATCCGACCTTATCTTTCCGATATAAGTGCAGCTTGATCTTGATATATGATCAGCATCCATGGAGATTACGTATTCGGTGCATGTAGTTCTCCTCGTTCGTTTTGCCGAAAGAAGAAATTTTCCATTCTCAACCAGTAAAGCTGCAAACATACCGAAGATTGATAAATTCAGATCCATAAAAATATAAAGAAAGTTATCATTACTCCTAGTTCAACTGGATTCATATCTTCATTTTATGATTAATATAATATATATATATATATACCATCCCACCAAAATCTACCATCCTCCCATTGCCAAAACAAGCACTGAATTGCCAAAATTTATATACAATATAAAAGAAATCAATAGAGCTCTCCAAAATTGGAGTCAAATCACTATTTCAGCCACACGAGAAATAAACAACTGCGAGAGTAACTTACCGGGACTAAGGGAAAGGAATAGCCGGTAAGTTGAATTAGCTTTATCCCTCTTAATAAAGCACTGAATTGCTCCATCTCGAGACCCCGGCTGAAAATAACCAACAACACAAAAAGAATGTTAAAACTATGATGAAGAAGTAATATACTACCATCCCATGGATAAAAAAATGATCCAACTTACAATGAAGAACAAGACAACATATCCCAATGAAGCCTAGAATACATTGATACTTTAAAATAAATTTTAATCATCTCACCTGCTTCAAAGAAACGGGAAAGGTGATCTTTCCGGAAAGTTCCGGACTTTGGACAATTTCATGGCAAATGTCTCTCCATGATCTACACACGGAAGCACAGGAGACTACGTGCTTTCGTGAAGGCCAAGTACTTTCGCTCATTTCCAATCTTTTGATGACATCTCTAAGTAGTTCTGGGGGGAGACTAGCCCAAGGACTAGTTTGAATTATGAGAGGGTGGTCGGTTATCACATGGACAGCCCCTTGGGATTTGCCTCTATGGTGACTTGGCATCCCACCCTCAAAACTACGCCTCGAAAAGCTTCCAAATCCATCCCTAGCGTCCCGGACTATGCTGCGGAACGACATTTTACACGAACGCCAATGACTTTATCTTGAATACGATTGCATTAACACGATCGTGCTTTGAACGTTCTGTGTTTTGAAAAAATTATGAAAGAAAATGAGTATGCAAATCAAGAAAATTAAGATCATTTTGCAGGGTTTGTGACTGATCTACAATCACTTATGATAACCTGATTCAAAGAATAACTATCACATTCTGTCACCTAAATCAGAAACTTGCAACAGAGCTAAAGAGGTTGAAGTTGTTTCCAATCCATATCACAGAAGCTAAGCATTTTATCAAGACTAGCAGTTTCACCAATCCATAATTAAAAAGAGCTGTTTGTAATTGATAATATATGGAATCCTTTCAAACCAAAGCAAATGTTGTACAGTGAAGGAAAATTTAACACCACCAAGAACTTTCAGAGATCGATGAACTTCTGAAAAGCTGCTACCTTCAAATACAGAATGGGGCAAGAGTTTGATCAGTTCATAATGTTTACGAACACAAACACAGTTAAAATCCACCCAGAGAAAATAAAATTCCAAAAAAAAAAACAAGAACAAAAAAGAAAACCTCGATCGAATCGCAGCGAGATTTATCTGGCCTAGAAACCCCGATGAAAAACACTTAGAGAAGAAACCATTAGTGAGGACTCACTGATAGGGAAAAAAAAATTCAAAGCTTCATCAGAACTCAACCAATAGAACCAAAATCTGGGTCGATGGCTTTGTCCTCGAGAACCAAGCAGAAAAAGGCGTAGAAGCAAAAAGAAAGGACCTTTCCAGTGCTACCTAAGACCAATAATTCACCCAAAACTGGGACCCAAACAACTGACAAAGACGAACCAGGATTCAAAAGCACTCACCGATTCTTCTTTGCACCCACGAGACCCCCAAATCCTCATTTTGTTTTAATCACTGTCCATATAAGATAGAGAGAGAAGAAGATTGAGATTAGAACAGAGAGAGAGAGAATCGACCACATTAAATTCAACAACAGGTTTAAAATAATCTAATAAACAAACAAACCCGCTTAGTGCCATAGTTATAAATCTAATCTTCTGTTGTTCTTCCATCTCCGAATTTCAAAATCAGAACATTAGTATTCAAAAGATACCCACTAATCTATAGAGATTTTCACCCAATTATCAAAAGTTTATATTTATTGATAATTTGCCGCGTAATCAGAATCTCGCACAAAAACGGTCTTTCCGGTTGACTTCTCCGTTGTCGTAAAGCCCGTCCAATGACCTAACCAGCGTTCTCTACCTGGCTTGAAAGCGCACGCTGCGCTATGCTGCGTACGATAGACTGACTCGGTCAATAGAGAGGTACCGTGCTCATGCGGGTGGATTTTCTAGGTGGGTCCAGTTCGTTATAATAAGAAGGGTCGTGATATTTGGGCCCCACACTGCCAGGTGGGCCAGGTCGTCCAATGTCCACTCGAATTATGCTCTTTATTTCCAATACAACCATGTAACCTATTTACGTGCACGAACAAAACGAGATGTTTAATTTCGTACACCTATTTCACTTACATGGTTCAAGTTCGGTACTCGAATCTTGACAAGAAAATGAAAAAAAAAAAAACAAATTTACTCTATGATCAAGAAGCTACAAACAAATAACGAATCGAATCTGAAGGCAAAATTAAACAGTAATGTCACGCATTGATGTATCGTTCGAGTGGACATTAAACTTTTAATTAGATTATGTAGCCCCGTTTTCCAGCACGATAAGTTGGCAATGTGTATGCTTCGTCGCATCAAAACTCGAGAAGTTGAGTGGACAACAAAATGTAGACATACTCCTTTTTTCAAGTGACTAGTTATTTAATTACTAAGATTAAAACACAAATTCAAATTTACATGAATCTATACATAAAACAAGTCATAACAAAATTCTCAACGTGAGTGACCCGATTGAACGAGATAGAATTACGAACATTAGTTTATGACGTTAATAGATATTAGAACCATAGAGTTCCGTAATTATGTGACAAAGTATAAGTAAGATGACCGACATTCTAACGTGTTTAATTCAGCTACATGATATCACTTAAATATAGCACAAACTTAGAATAAGTTTTTTTTTAATTATTCTTAAAATTGTCACGATCCCTTCTCGTTGCAATTGCTTGCTCTTCCAATGCATTTTTTCCTAGTTTACGTTAAATCGAGTACAGAAGAAATCCATCTGTGTTTTCCTCATCTTCTTCGCCGTTGGTCGCCGGAGAAAGAGAAGTTGGATGGAGGGTGATTCTACGGAGGTGAAAGTCTCCGGTCTGGCGCCGGAATATAAGGGTGGAGAGTGGAGACGATGACGGTGACAGAAACTGCGGCGGTAATCGTTGGCCTCGAGAAGAAGAAGCATTGGCTTTATTGAAGACTCGGTCTGATATGGATTCAGTTTTTCGTGATCCTACTCTGAAAGGTCCACTGTGGGAAGACGTTTCAAGGTCATTCTCTCTCTCTCTCTCGTTTTCTGAGTTTTAAAGCTCCATTTTGTTCTATGGAAGTGTTTACAGGAAGCTGGAAGAGCTTGGGTACAGAAGAAATGCAAAGAGAAGTTCGAGAACGTATACAAGCTCTAGAGAATCTTCACTCTCGTCAACAATGTCTTCCCAAGCCTCATCCACCAATCACAGTTCTTCCTCCATGAACGGCAATGAACCAAGTTCATTTTCATCAATCCTTCACTCATCACTCTTTCTTACGAAAACCATGGAATTCGAACCAAAGATTCCAGAAACCCCAGTTTCAAAATCCAGTGATTTTCTTCTCTCTAGCCTGACTTCATCGTCTACTGCGTCGGACAAGGAGATCCGAGGGAAGAGTAAGGTCGCAGGGACATAGCTTAGTTGATGGATGGTAGATTTGGAAGGAGTAAATGGAAGGACTTTTTTACGAGGATGACTAAGGAGGTTATGGCGAAACAAGAGGGTTTTGGAGAAAACTAAACATCAAAGAGTTGTCAGAGAAGAGAAGAATATGGAGAGGCATTGAAGAAGATGAGTCCCCACCGAATTGAAGGGACTAAAATAGAAAGTTTTCTGTCAAATTTTTAGGCGATTGGTTAATGTGAAAGAAAGGTTGCTGCTGTTTTGAGTTGAGTCCGCCATTTTTGCTCTGCAATGACCCTTCGTCTCCACCAAAATAACCTCTCACTCTCAGTAGCAGAAATCATCAATGTCGCTCCAGTTTCTGCAGGTTTGCCCTAGTTATATACAGAAACATGTCGTCTTATCTACTTGGTCAACCAATTAATTTCTCTAGGACTCTCTCTCTCTCTTAGGGCTTGTCTGGCATAACAGGAGCTGGAACGTGACAAAATGCCAACTTTTTCAACAGCTTCAAATGGTGGATGAATGAAATATTAATTATTTATATTAATTTTAATATTTTTTCTCATGCATATTTCTTAATCCTTATATGTGAATATTTCTTTAACGGAATAAAGAACAATATTATACTTGAAGTACTGACGATAAAGAAGGGGATTGACGATGAAGAATCGTCGATCTATTGACAACCCTAGAGAATAGCAAGTTATCGCGGCTCCAACGTTCTTTGCCGAGGGAAAAACAATGGTTAGCGCAGAGTTTGGTATCAAATACATAAACCAACATATCGATGATCACAGATATTTCCTTAAAATCATTTTAATATCTGTATTACTACTGAAGATCACATAATCATAATACTCGAAAATCAACCTCTCGTTTCATCTCCTTCCCGATCTCGACGTATCGATCCGAAAATAAGCAGGCGTGCAACATTTTTTTGCATATAAGATAAAGAAAAGAAGCAGAAGAGTCATTATCAGAAGGCAACTAATACAAGGTACTTGAATCGTACCACATTCAAGCTGATTGGACTTCAAAGTTTGCACCCATTGACGTGGACTGGCTGAATGACTCATTCTCTTGGCCTTGGGATTGTTAATTACTTTAATAAAGTTGATTAGACTATGATCATTTAATTACCGTAATTAGGATAATATTATTGGCCAACTATTTGATTAGACAAAAGCGTGAAACCTACCTTTCATATAGTAACTAACACTCTAAATTTTAATTAAATACTTTAATCATTAACAAATTATAATTAGTCAAGAATGATTAAACCAATGTAAGTTGCAAAACTTTAATTTAACCTAATTTCCCATCATAGTATAAAATTTATAATTAGTCACTCTAAATTTTATATTATGATGTAGTATTTAAGTGTTACCACTTTAAGACTAGAAACTTTCATCGTACATCTTAGCAAATTCACTGCCCGATCAAAATATACTCGTAAGTTGCAAACCCTAGAAAATTAAACACTTGATCATAACGTACTCACAAGTTGCAATTTTCGCAAACCCTCAAAACATTGATTTTGAGTCTTTTGCTGCCTCGACTCATTGACTATTCGGTGAGCAAAAGGGTCAAATTCTTTTTCGAAGATTGTATCGTTCTTCTTATCTATATCGCTCCCAAAACGTGGGATTTTAATTCGTTACTTATATTTTGTTTTATTAAAGTAGATCGACAGGGAAACAGACTTCTAATCAATTATTTAATCTCATTGGATCGCGAGAGATTGAGATGGAAAACGTAGAACAGTAGGTGAGCAACGGAATATTTATTCTTATCCATAAACTATATAGAAATCAAAATGGTGGGTCACGTATTTAATGCTCTAATTTTTTGCTCCATTTTCATCAAAAGTGGACCAAATATTGTAGGGCACAACTCAAGAAACGCCCCCAAACATGGCTGGATAAAAAGAATATATCGAAGCTTATTTTGGAATTAAGTTCCAACTTTAATAATTTCTCTCCCCATCATCTCCCTTTTTTTCAAATTTAAATTATTAGGGTTCATGCTTTCTACTGCTTTTCTTCAAGCATCGGAATTTCATGTCTACGAATGAACAAGATTTTTTGACAAGACATAGGAGTTAAGTTTCCACCATTTATTTATGTTGTCTTACAAAATACATAGTTAGGATTGACTTTTGATGAAATCACACAGAAACGCTGCACTCGGGTGAGTTTCATCGCCTTGGACGGGTTCTCGGTCGATCTTTAATTACACTGGTTTACTCGACAATCTTGGAACTACGACGAGCGAAATGAAATTACTCGAAGCGCTATTAGATTTGAATCGAATTACACGAACTTAACAGTGGAAAAACAAATGATTGACGCAAAGAAAAAGAGGGTAAAAAGAATTTTAGATCTAGGAAAATTGAAGATTCCATTTAGTGGGGTATGTATGCATTATATTGAAGGGTCCAGGACTACATGTGCTGTGTACAAGTTGAGGAAAAGCCCTACAGTAAAGCGATGCTCGTTGCCCCCACTTTTTTTTTTATCGACGGACTTTGATCGTATTTAAATTATCCGACGTTATTACGATAACGGTAAGAAAACTAGTGAAATTAGTGAAATTTAGGAGGGATTATGCATGATTCACGTCAAATTATAGTGCAAAGATGGGGAATTAGGTTAAATTAAAATCAATTATGGAACAAATTTCAATCATAATTCAATAGCACCAACAATGTGACAAGAGCTACAACAAATAGTACACCATAAACAAGAAGCTTTTTTTATTGAACCTCTAGAGCTCTCAATCCTACCTCTCAACTTATTTAGTTGAACAAAAAAATAATCAAGTGAAAAAATGTGAAAAAAAACATGTAATTTCACCGACCCTTTATGCTACAATTTCCCCTTCCTCATCTCGTGTTTTGCTTTAAAAATTCTGTATATATTTTCACCTTCCGGTGGCCGCCAGACGACGGCGACTCTGCCTGAAATTGAATTCCAGTTTCATAGCCGTTACTTGAGGTTTAGTCTGGACTGAACCGCACCGGCCGGTTTGCCAAGTTGAAGAGCTGAGTTTCTCTTCTCACCCGGGTGCACTCACTGAGTCTGGGTTGCTCGAAACAAGATCGTAATTTTTCCCACTCTCGTTCTCTTCTTCTTCGTCTTCTCCATCTTTATCATCGTCATCTGGGTTTTGATCCATCGGTTCGCTTTCCATGTCGTCGTTGCCTGAATCCGGTCTGGTCTGGGGAGGCCATTGTTGCTCCGGTCGAACCATTAACGGCACCATTGAACTGTCCGGCCTGAACATATGAGATAATGGATTATCAAACTTGTTCTTCTCCTTGTACAATGCATCGAGCTGGTGAAAATAAGGGCATGTTTTTGAATCCTCTGGTCTTTTCTTGTTGCTTTCCTTCACCTTTTTGAAGTACTTGTTAATGTTCTCCCATTTCTCTTTACATCTCTTCGCATTTCTGTTGTAGCCAAGCTTTCGCATGGCGGCTGAGATCTCCTCCCACAATGGACCTTTTGGCCCACTTTCCTGATACTTGGAATCGAGATTCGTACGTAGACTTATCAGAGCTTCAACTTCCGTTTTCGGCCATCGTGAAGAGCTTGCCGATGCGTAATTGTCGCCGTTATCGGTTTTTGTTGCTGGTTCGAGTGCTTCTCCGGCTACCCTTTGAACTAGTTGTTGTACCGGTGGGGCTATTACCGGCGGTTGTATAGGTCGAGACGGCGGCGGAGGAGCTGCGGTGGCTGGCTGAAACGTTGGAAGATTGAAATTCAGAATCTGACCAGGGTTTCGGCCTTGCTGTTCGGATAGTTTCTGCAGAAACGACATTATTGCAGCGTCCTTAGCTGAAGCCATGGACCGTTCTTGAGCCAGAATTTCTCTCTCTCGATTGATTTTAGCCATTTCTTGAATCCTCCAAGCATCTTCTCTGATCATTCTTTCGTGTTCGCGTTTCTCCACCGCTTCCAAGAAATTCTTCTGTAGTTCCTCTTGTTTATGGATCACTTCTTTCATTAATCTCTCAAAAAAGTCCTTCCACTTCCTCTTTCTTCTCCTCCGGCTCTCCAATTCTTCGTCTGACGAAGTCGACGAAGAAGTAGAATTCGAAAGGAGATCGGAAGCTAGGTTCGGAAAAGACGATGAAAAGGGGGTTTGAAATGGATTGTATGTAGGGTTTGGTTGAGGAGGCGGGGGAAGAATGGTTGGGTTCGTATGTTGAAACGAAGGAATGGTTTGAGACATACCCACCAAGTGATGAGCCGCCATTGATGGAACATTAGAGCTCTGAGAAACTGCCTGAGGATTAGCCACCGCCATTGTTGCAGGCGGAATCGGAGCTTGAGGTCTAGGTTGTTGTGAAGAAGACAGTGATTGCAAAGATGGACACTGAGATTGCATTGCTTCTAATTGATCGAAAAATCTGTAGGTTTTTCCATCTGGTTTTCCACTTCTTCCTTCTTTAGTTCTCTTGTGATATTTGTAGACATTTTCGAATTTCTCCTTGCATTTCTTGGCGCTTCGATGATATCCAAGCTCTGAGAGTTTCCTGCAATGGCAAGCGCAGTGTCCCAACAAGACGAAAAAGAAGAAAATACTGGCTCTAATAATTCAGAAAATTATGACGCATTCAAACAAAATCAAAGTGTTCTCCATGTGCAGTGAATTAATGAGCTTGTAAGAAAAAAAAAACAGTTTTTTTTATGAAAACTAAGACACAGAAACTTCGATTAATTTTGTTTTCATCTTCTCCCTATTTCTTCTGAGCATTCAATCCTTGATCATGGAAGTAAATGAAGAGTGATTGAATAGCTAGAGAAAAGAAAATCAATGGTTCTAGACCCTATATTCTCTCTCTCTCTCTCTCTCTCTCTCTAGCAGCTTTAATGGAAGAAGCAAAATGCAAAAGATCTGAAGAGCCATGGAAACTCTCAATTTCAGTGAAGCACGGAAAATGAAACTGAGAAAAGATGAGAGAGAGTGAGAGAGAGAGGGGGTGGAAGCCATGGGAGAGTCTATAAAAGCTTGAAAAAGAGAGAGATCGAACAGTGAAAAAGAAGAAAACATTGAAAAACCATAGATCTTCTTCGAGCAATCGTGACACAGAAGAAAAAAATGGAAAAAATAAAAATTTCTCTACCACGTTTACCTGGATACCTCTTCCCATAATGGACCCTTAACGCTTGCATCTCTGAAAGCCACTTCCATATCGGAGCGAATCTTGAGAAGAGCTAAAGTCTCCGGCCTCGGCCACCGATTCCCACCGAAACTCCGGTCACCTTCCTCCCCGCCCCGCCCTCTATCCTCATCGGCAGAATTGGAAGCTGCAGCGGCGGCGCCGTCTGAGGCGGCGTCATGGGGGAGAGGTGGTACTGTCGGCGTGGCATCACCGGAGCTGCTGCCTAAGACACTCGAGTCGCCCAGCATAGGACGCTCCCTAGGCCAATCTCGTCCAGCAATTACAGCTCTGGAGAAAAACAAAATTAAAAAAGAAAAAAGACGAGAACTTATAGTGAATTCTGAAAAAGGGTTTTTATGAAGATGAAGTCTGCGTCTGTGTTCGTGGTGAATTTATTAATTTATTTCGGTGCCGATCTCTGCTCTCTGCTTCTTCCCAATCTCAAGAACACCCCCCCTTTTCTTAATTATTTTATTTTTATTTAATTTAATTTAATTTAATTTCTCCATTTTTTTCCTCTCAGGAATCTTTCCCTTTTCTTTTTTTTCTTTTTTTAAATAATAAAAAAAATATTACAGGAATTTTGCAGCAGCTGCACGTAGAGACAATAATGATAAAGCTCGGGGGTTTTTTGTCTGTTCACCTATTTTTAGTTAACAGCCGGCACATGCAAGTCAGCTTTTTTATCTGTTTCTTTTTAATTTAGGGGTGGAAATTGATTTTTATTTATGGTCAATTACCCAATTAGCCCTAACATGCATCCCAATTCCCCATTGACCTTTTTAAATCATTGAGAGAGAGCGTAATTTTTATTTATTTATTCAGATCACTGATCTGTGATTGTCGGTATTTGTTCGTGTATTTTTATACGCCACTCCTCCCTCTCTTTCGTATTTCCATTTCTACCCTCCCAACCTTTACAATTTAAATTTTGCCATAATTATACGGCAATATCATCGTCAATGTTCACTTGATCTTGCGTGCCTGAATCGTAACATTTTGGCATGGGTCCGGTTTTCATATTATTATCGGTTTATTTCTCTAATCACATAATTAGCTGTCGCCATCAAATAATTTAATCACCTTAGCCTATATCTTTTAATATTTCATTTTTGTCACAAGCTCCCCCCTCATCATTTATTCTAACGAAAACCAACTCGCTCTGCTTTAATAACTCTGTAATTCAGATTAATAATTCAAATTGATTTTGGATGCTACACATTTTAGGGCACGAGCGTAACATCTTCACCTGGTCATGTGACATAAATGTTTACAAATTGTAGTGGGCTCCACCATAGACGAGGAGTGGGGCCATATGATTAGGCCACGCCATTTATGAACAGAAGTAAATGACGATCAATTCAGTTGAGTCTGTAACCCACCGTATTCAATGGTGTACAAAGAATTGGACGGTCAAGATCGAATACTAATTAATCATAATTAAAAAAAAGGGTTACTATTTCCATGACCATATAAGCCTGGGAATTAGACGGACATAAATTGTACAATTTCAACCACACAAAAATGTGACAACCAACAAACCAATTCCGTGCCTCAAAAACTGTTGCGCCGATTTAAATTTATTATAATATATGATACGTAATTACAAACACCATGTCACGTTATGGAAGTTAACGATCACCCCACACCATAACAATTATTATCGAAACTCCATAAATAGAATAAAAAATAAATAGTTCAATAATTGAGTTTAAAAAATAAAAAATAAATAAATAAAAAACAAGTGGAGGAGAAGTGGGGTCCGTTCAATCAATTTGATCATTAAATGAAGAAATCATCGAACGGCAACTTCTATGTAACTAGCTTATTAAATCATGTGATTTATTCCCGTATTTTTGGAAAGTAAAATGATAGTATTATTTTACCATATAGTAATTAAAAGTGTCACGATGACCGAGAAATAATTAATTATTGTATAGTATTATTAAATAATTAGTTAGAAGTTGAAAAAAGGGAAAATGACGAGAGTGCGGTGGGGCTGCTTCGCTGGCATAGTTGGATAAAAAAGAGAGGATATATGCCATGCCTTAGCCCTATCTCATCTCCATTTCTCTCTCTTAAATTAGCTGTATAGAGAGAGAAAGATAATGAGCTTCCCCATTATGCCCCTCGTTGCTTCTGTATTTACACCTTCTACCCATATGTCTGCATTTGCATACGTTTGTAATATTTGAAAGAGAGAAAACTGCAGTGAAAGCAGAGCAGCATAATAGTTTATGGTGCACGCACATGGCAGCCTGTGATTGGTAGTTGAGATTTCCGTTGAGCTACAACTTAGTAAGTTGACTTTTTTTCAATATTGTCACGAAATAAGTAACATACCTCAAGTTAAAAAAAATGATTTGAACCCGGTCAGACATTCGATGTAAAATCACATTATTCGAATCAGACGTCCGATGTAGAGTTGAACCGTCTGATCAACTCGTCTTTTTAAACTCAGGTTTTTTCCACATATTTCAATTGAACTCGAGACGAATAACATCCTCTTTAGTGGGTGGGATCTCGAGTGGTCTAAAACCCGTGACTAAAATGAAAAATTAAACACGGGAATGCGGAAATGTGATATAATATAATGAAACTTAGGGGGGCTGGGTTTAAAATTAGAGAAGGAAATGGGAAAAGAAAAAGGTTAAGATGTAGACAAAAGGCGTAGGTCACATGGGGAGGCATGTGATGTGAATGTACACTTACATCTTCTGGCTACCATGTGGATTTTAACCCTATTTTATCTGTCACCAGCTAAGCACTTCCACCCAAGTTCTATTTCTTTTTTATTTTATTTATAAAGATTTAAATTAAACAATACAACTAAATCCCTACCACTGTTTATCTTCGGGGTCGCGGGCCATACAGCCCAAAGAAAAGCCCATTCACATCGAGTAAAGGTGGACTAAAGCCCACAAAAAAGAACGAATCCGAGATCGACGAGCTGCCCGATGAGGAGTGAAAACTACATACGATTCATAACCAAGAATCTCATCACAAACCATCACGTTTTCAGATATCCCATGAATAAAATTCATGCAGCTCTAACCTGAAACAGACAATATTATGTTAAATGACCCAGATAGGCTACACAGTAGATACAGTCGAAGTAACTCTAAGTTTACCTTTCAATCCGACTAAAATAGAGATTGTGACGGATAACACCTTGTATTTGGACATATGATCTTAATGGGCCGGGCCAAACAAAATTCTAGGCTTGAGGCCCAATCCCTCGTACAACACTCGATGATCAAATGTATTGTGACTTACATGATTCATAAAAGAAGACAACTAACATGGAATATATTGAACATGGGTATCTAACGAGTACAGAGATTAAGCCAAAAGCTTCACAAAATTTCTCAACCACAGTAAAAAACCAGATAGAGAAGAGAGACAGAAGGAATGAGATTACCGGGCAATGTTTGGATTTTCCTTCGGTCTCTGGCTCCGGCCACGTTCGAGTTTTACTTGTAGTTCTCTGCATAAAATGAGAAAACTTTGACAGCATACGATGGCCTGTTATTGGTTGAAATTAGCAGTCATTTCCTTTTGTTTGATTTCCAAGACCATTCGTTCGTTCTCGAGCTTCATCCTCTCGTTTTCCATCCGCAGTCTTTGCAGCTCGTGGTCTCGTTTCTTGCTAAATCTCTGCCATTTGAACCTTTGTTTCTCCAATTCCAACATCTCGATTTGGATCTGAAGCTTTTGTTCTTCTAACTGAATCGATCGAGATTCAATACACTGTTTTTGAGACCAAGAATTCGAATCAAGTTGGGAATTTTGCATATGAAAGGAAGCTCTATTTCCCTCGTGGGGGCTCAAAAAATTCCCGAATATTGCTTCCTCGTGGCCCTGGCCGAACCTCACTCTTTTTCCCGAGACATCTAAGAGCCCACACATCGCTCGTTTATCTCCGCGCGAAGTATCAGTCTCATTAAAATCATCCCCATCGTCCGTTTCCATTTCTTGATCATCTTCATCAAAATCATCAGGCTGGTGTCTCCTATTCTCATCATTATCATGATCTTCTTTACTTCTCAGAGCCAAGTGTAACGATCTCTGCAAAGCCGGATCGTGAGGCAAATGCAGGCGATTACCATTATGATAAGAACACATCTCTTGATAAAACATGTGCTTTGAGCTCAAGATTTTTCTAACATCTTCTTTTTCTTTCTCTGATAAGTAATCTAAAACTTCGAGAAGCCTAGGATCCTCAACAACCCGACAAGAAGTGCCCCTACCAACCATTTCGATGAGTTTCTTATACCGTTTGTTTAAGTCATTAAATTTATCTTCACATTGCTGAGGTGAGACATGAAAACCCCTTTCGGCCATGACTTTCGAAATCGATTTCCACTTACCCTTTTTCTGCAAAACCGCAAATTTTCTTTTCCCTGGTCCCCCACAATCAGAAGCATTATCATCTCCGATATACGAGACCGAAGTGATCAAAAGTTTCACCATTTTATCGGTCCATTTTACACGCTGCCACATCGATCCCTTCTTCCCCTTACAGCCGTCGTTTAAACAATCCACAGCCTCGTCGGCAAAGCTTAGCTCTTCGTCATCGCTGTTCAAGTTTTGGCTTTTATCTCCTTTACTGTAATCCCCTTTTGAGATGATTCGATCACAGTTCTGAAAAGTTCCCATTGTTAATGGGAAACTATCTTGAACCGAAGGATGGACCAATGAGCCTTGCCGAGTTTGTAGATGATGAATCTGGTGTAGCCCGAATGGATGCTGTGCTTGATGATGACCCGGACCGAGTCCTTGTGATAAATTTCCTTCCATAACTTATCACACAAAATTTATAGCGTTCCCCAAAATCAAACACCTCAGGAGTTTTTATTAATCGATGAGACTTAAGATCAATTCTCAACCATAGTCAGATCTTGTTTTCTTCAATTTTCCATCTAAGCTATGAAGAATGTCAAGGAATCGCGTCTGCCCCTTTCAAAACATCCACCCAATCAAACCCCAATTCCAAAAACTCAACAAAAAATGGACGTATTTCCCAATATAATCAAAGAAACATGCTCAAATGGGAAGATTAATCAGCAGAGACAAGGAATCCTCGGCGACATCAGTAAAAAAAAAACTAAACATCTTTCGAATAGACGGACAAAACCAAGATTAAAGTACCTTTCTGAATCAGGCGGAGCTTTAGCTCAAATTACACAAAATCACTCCCCCTGTCTCTTCTCCGAACCAAACAAAGCCGAAAGCTTCGCACTTTATGGAAATCGTAAACATCAGTAAGCAGTGTTTAAGAGCTGATTATTTATTGAATAATGCAAATTGCAAAGATGCAATGAATGAAGATCGGGAGGAGTCTATTAAGAAAACAGTGTAATTTTATTAACAATTATTATTTCCTGGTGGTCTAACTATTAACAAAAGGTGACAACTTTTAATTAAAAATCGAAGCTTTTTCCCCTTCAATGTATAAAAATGATTTTACTGGCAGATCATATAGATGGCCGGTTTGCTCTATTTTTTTATGATGAAGAACCGGGAAAATGCGATTCCGGTCCGAGTTTTTCCGGTTCTTAAGCCATCGTTCTTCATTGTTTAGCTTTTGAGATCCAAGGGCTAAAGATATGGTTTTGAGCTGAGTAATGGCGACCGAGGAAGAGAGTGCAGTTAAAGAGCCATTGGATCTCATAAGGCTCAGCCTTGACGAGCGTATTTACGTCAAGCTTCGTTCCGACAGAGAACTACGCGGAAAACTCCATGTAAGCTCTTCTTCTTCGCGTTCGCCCCTTTTTTTGTTCCTCTCTCATCTAGCGGAATTGGTGGTTTCTTCGTTTGTCGCATGTATTAAAGGTCTGGAGGACTAGGGTTTTGTAATGGACGTCTGTCTGATGATTCTAATTTCTGTATTCGGGTGAATGAGGAAATTAGAAATTAGTTGAAATTGGTTATTTTCTGGGTACATTTAGCCAACCATTTCTATATGTAATCCTGCTCCAACATTCCAACCATTTTTTTTGGAACTGAGTTTACTGAAAGTGGATAACAAATAGGGCTCGATCAATATTTATGGGGTATTACAAATTAATCAGTTTGTGTTTAGTTCTATAATCTATGTGATGCGAACCACGAATTTTAGAGAATCCGAGACCCGGAACAAAGCCAAATTATTACGAGATGCCTTGAGATTCTAGAGTAAAAATGCAAGGATCTAGACCCACAATAGATAAATTCGATTGTAACTTTAATTATCAAAAAAGTTAGCTTGACTCGAATCAAACTCGTTCAACATCAAGTTCGATTTTTTCAAGTAAAACACTGGAAAAAGATCAAGTTCTTCCTTAAGAACGAAAGAAAAAAAAAAATTATCTCACAAAAAGTTAAGCTTCAATTTTTATAAATTTGAATTCTATCTTGAAAGGTTACATTGTGGTGCTTAAATAAGCACAAACCAAATTCTAGAATAATGGTAACAAAATCCAATAATATCCTAACCAAAGGAAAAATTCCTAATAATGGGTAAAAAAGTAGAATTAAATCTAAATTGCTAAAAAAATAAAATTATCAATTATCACGTGGGTCCATGAAATCAATCATTAATAATATTATCATGGACCTCTATAGCTTCTTCATCAACCCTTAAAATTATTGTGGGCTTCGGTTTGTAGAATGCAGGCTCTTTGTTTTGTACTTGTGGATCAAACATTGTAAGCATTTGTTCATCTTCATTGTTCTTGATTTTGTCATAGGCCCTCTTATATTTTGCAATAGATGTTGACCCTCGGTTGTCCCTTGAATTATATCACTATGACACCGTGATATCAACCAAAGTAACATTTTTTATATCACTTGATATATTAGGTACATGTTGATCGAATGGTAAAGAAGAGCTAGAGCAGATGAGAAAAGTTGCTATTATGGTCATTTTGTTTTTTGTCAATTAAATATGATTTGATTTTCTTGGGTGAACACAATATTTCTCCACCATTAGCATTGACATTTTGTACATCTCAATTGACAGTTTATTCTTCGTGTTAACTATTTTAAATTGAATACAATCAATGGAGGAGAATCAATAGTTCTGCGATTTTGCAGGCTTATGATCAACATCTAAATATGATTCTTGGTGACGTTGAAGAAATTGTTACGACTGTAGAAATTGACGATGAAACATATGAAGAGATTGTTCGGGTATGTTTTCTTGTTTGCTGTCGTTCATTCAAAGTTTAAGTTATACATACAAATTGGGAAAATGATGAATTACAGATGCTGGAAGATAATGTAATATCTAGTAACCAGCCCCTCATTGTAATTGATCATCCTCTTTTCAAAGACGAAATAAATATGAAAATAATGGAAACTTTAAGTTGTTTAGTGAGCATCCCGTTTATTTTCATGTTCTTTTTAGCTCACAAATGGCATAGAAAAATCTACTCAGTTACCTTGCAAGCTGTCTGGATCTTAGATCATGAAATTAGAGGCATTAGTTTCAAGCATATTCTTGAACTATCCTTGTTTTTTGTTACATGTTTTTTTTTGTTTATATCAGACGACACGGAGGACAGTTCCGTTTCTTTTTGTCAGAGGAGATGGCGTCATATTAGTTTCGCCGCCTCTGAGAACAGTTTGATTCTGTATTTTGAGACGAACTGAGCAAGTAGATGAAATCAGGGATGATGAAGAACATTGGGTGGTGATTTTCTAACATTCCTGTTTGTCAATTGTAGCCTAGTTGCTAATCTCTGTTGTTTTGTTGGAAAGCAAGCGAACTAGTCGATCTCTTGTCTTCGATTATCACAACCAAGTAACATGAGATTGTGTTCATTTGATTCATAGATCATAACTATGTAATTTATGCGTTATTAGTCCGGTTTAAATCCGGGTCATCGTCAAATTATGCTTAGCCGGCTGCTTTTCTATCGATTAAAGATATGAGTTTGTCCAGAATTGCTAAATTCAATTTAAAAAAGAGAAAGAAGAATTGATAAGTATTCAAATTGCCCATCAAATCAAATTGGAATAAGTCATGATAAGTGATTTAATAAAATTAATAAAAACTTGGTCGTTGCATGAGCTTAAATCTGGATAAAGATTGAGCTTTGACTTTTTCTCTCTAGTTTACTGGACCTTAATGAAAAATAATAAGAGTACAAGGGCATTTAAGCAAATATGGACAATTTGGTAACTTCCTGTGACGGCTTCAGAGTTTCTGTGCTCGACGACCACAAAACGGACAAGATTCAACTCTCAGACGCGCTTCATCGTCTTCTTCTTCTCTTTCTCTCTCTAGATTATATTTTCTCTGTCCTTGTACAATGGACGCGCCGCCGATCTACCGGCTGTCGGAAGATACTCTCCACCTCATCTTCGCCGGTCTTCCTCTCCGGCAGATCATGATCTGCCGCTCCGTTTGCAAGCTCTTCAGTCAAATCCTTACTTCTCCGTGTTTTGTCGACCTTATTTCATCCAGACCTCCGCTTCACCTCATCGCTCTCCGCCCTACTCACCACCACCACCACCACAATCACCACCGCCCACTTGCCCCTTCTTCTTGTTTCCACGTTTACGACCCTGACCAGAGCCAGTGGCTCAGATTCTCCCTCGATTTCCTCCCCTTTCGGTCCCCTCACCCCGTCGCATCCTCGCTCGGACTCGTCTATTTATGGGGCGACTCGCCTGACTCGGCTGAGTCGAATAAATCACTCGTCGTTTGCAATCCGTTAACTAGGGAATTTCGGGTGCTGCCGCAGCTCGGCTCTGCCTGGTCTAGACACGGGTCCGTCTTGGTTGACTCGGCCAACCGAGTCATGGTTCTTATGGAACTCGCTGCGCTTTACTTTTCGGGGAAAAATCAATGGAGTAAGTTTTCATCTAACTTGCCCTCGAAACCCAGAAGCCCAATTTTGGTATTTGATTCAGTCTACGCCCTCTGCGATGTGGGTTCTCCCTGGCGAAGCCAATGGAAGCTTTTTTCTGCCACCATTACTGATCTGAAAACCTCCCACAATTGGACGAGGCTAGAAAAGGTCGAATGGGGCGATGTTTTCGACATTCTGAAACGCCCTCGCCTAGTAAGAGGAACAGGGAACCAAATACTGATGGTTGGTGGACTCAAATCATCGTTTTCTTTAACCGCATCCTGCTCTACGATACTGATTTTGAGGTTAGATTTGGATACATTAGAGTGGGACGAGGCTGGTCGAATGCCTGCGCAGATGTTCCAGTGCTTTCAGGGCTCTACCAAGCTCAAAGTGTTCGGCGGTGGTGATAGAATCTGCTTCTCGGCTAAGAGAATGGGAGTTTTGGCTTTGTGGGATAGATTCTCCGGCAAAGCAGAGTGGCGGTGGATAGAAGGTGTTCCGGGCCAGAACGATGGTTTTTGCCGGGGATTTGTGTACGAAGCTCGCCTCACTTCACTGTTACCTTAACTATCCACGAAGAAGAATCATGTTCAAATTGGTATGCTCATATACAAATCAACAATGGTGCTTTAATTGCTCCCAATTTGTTATCTTTTTGCTTCAGTTGGTATTGCTTTTTCGTGCTTCAAACTTTAAATTCTTATGATCATTTGGAGTGTGTCTTTAAATCCGGGGCGTATTCCTTCATATTAGCACTGTTATCTGTTCTGTTGGTGTTCATGGAGCTGTAGCTTGCTTTCTGCTTAGGCCTATAAGATCCAAAAACCATGTCTGAATGTCGTAAAAAAGGCGTAGAACTTTCTTTCGGGGGGCTTACTGAACTTTGCGAAAGCTAGAGCATTGAAAAGGGTCTGGACTAATCTTATTACAGTGCCTAAACTGACTGTTTTAGCTGTTGAAAAAGCATTTTCGAGTTGGTTTTTCAAAGGTAGAATTTTGAATTTTTGATTCACGGATCAGATCAATTTCTGATGGTTCAAATTGCGGTTTGGTTTTGGTTTTTTGATGAACCCGAAAACCAAACCTCAAACTCAAAATCAATCCCCTGCTTATTTCTCAATTACCTATTTCTAGTTAATTTTCCAATTGCCATTGGCGTCCTCCTCAATCAATCCCCCTTTTTAATATTATTTATTTTTAAATTCTAAATTATGAATAGACACAGGAACCCTAATCAGGGTGTTTATTGGCTCAAAATCACGGTCAGATCCCTCCTACAAATTCAAACAACTCTTAAACGTCAACGACAGAGATAGTAATTAACGTGAAACTAGTTACAGATAATCAGCAACAACTGCACGTTAATTACGTAATTATCAAAACATAAGGTGTCGAAAATAGTAACTTGATGACGCCACGAGGCTTGTCACGTTGCTTGCCGACAGTGTACTTTCTGCTGTAAATTTTTGTAACCTAGTCTACGTAACGTTGTTATCAGGCATAGTATGCATCTTTTTATGAGTGGACATTTTTAAATAAAACCATTACAACTAAAGAAATCATTTTTAAATAAATATAAATTTAATTTTATAAAGAAATTTAAGATTTATCGTTCAAATCAATCAATAAAAGAACATCCTCCGTTAACTCAAAATTAGAGGTGTTAGAGGTGGGCACGGTTTGGGTTGAGTCGGATTTTCACCTGGGCAGTTCAACTCGAATGAGTTTTGAGTTAAAAGGAGAATTCAAAACACGACTCAAACAGAAAAAAAAAAAATTCTCGACCCAAACTAAACAGTTTCGGGTTGGGTTGGGTTTGTTTGATTTGGTTCCAATATAAAATTAAAAAAAATTACAAATGTAAATACATTGTAACTCTTGCAAAAAATTACAAGGTGTCGACCGCCTTTTGCAAGGTGTCGACCGTCTTTTGCAAGTCATCGGGCTTTTCGGTTTGGTTTGAGTTTTCGAACAAAAGCCAAAAATTAAACCGGACAAAAATAGCAACAACTGAACTCGACCCAAAACTGATTATTTGAACCAAAGTCCGACCTAAACCCGACCCAAACTGTTTGAGTTGGTTCGGATTTTTGAATTGGTTCGGGCTGCCCACTCCTACTACAATTTGGGTCGGGTTTTCGAATTGGTTTGGGCTGCCGACTCCTATTCAAAATGCTCTCCATCGAGCGTTTGCTTGTGGGGATTTATAGAGGCTTTTTTAAGTGAATCAACTGTTTCAAAAGTCTGAACTTATGAATTAATTTTTTTATCGAAATTGGACCATGGTTATGTTAACCAAGCATAAATGCAAGAGATGTGTTAATTTCACTGTAGAGATTATAAGAAAGGCTAAAGTTTAACGTGGATTGCGCTCAATAAAATACCAATCTTTTCCAGATAATAATGGAAAAGAATTCTCCGGTAAAAGCTGTGGCGTAGAGAGTCAGACAAGTGGACGTGCTTTTAATATTATTGTGTTTTGTCAATAATTACGCACTACTTTAAAGCAAAAACTGCGTTTCTTTTACGAGTTTAAAGGTGTTGGGCAAATCATGAGGAGAGGCATTATTTTAGTAACTATGATATTGGGAGCAGCTCAAGTTTTGTCTTCTTCATCCCTGGTTTCAAAAGCTGTAACACAGTCTCTACTTTCTCAGGCATCGAGACAGGCCAATGCCTGAAACTCTCTCTCTAGGGTTCATAGTTTTCATGGTTAGATGCAGAACAAGATACGATGTTGTATTCGAACAGATATTCTGTCTCCCTCTCGCTCTACAGCTAGAGATGTTACTTATAACATGAAAAATTGGGTTGCTTAAGAGCTAGACAGTCGCGCCGATGGATACGAGGCCGAGAAATTGTATTTTCCGAGGAATTTGTATTATTTTCGTTGGAAAAGCAAGAGTCCATTGTCGAGTTTCAAGCAGAAGAAAAGACCAGACATTAGGAGGAAAGATACTGATACTGCATTAGCGAAAAGTTTGATTTTACTGCGTAGAAATACACTTGGATAAGAGCCCAACAACGACAGTTCAGTACATGAAAACGACGATCGCAACTAGCTATATTCAGCTGCTTAGTAGTAATAATATTAATATTATTATTATCACGCAAGTTCTTCTTTGCAGCATCGTGGTTTCCCAACGAGGTCTTGATTTTTGTTGCGTGCATGCATCTTCTTAGCTTCCTCTTCCTGCACCAACATCAAGATTCGAGACTTTCTGTCAGGATTATGATCAATATTCGCTCTTGCTTCAAAGTTTAAACATTAGTCTGATTACAGTGTTAAGAACTTTACGATTGCCAGTTAATACGACTCTAAAGTTGCGTGAAACTATGAAAAACAACGATAAAGACCAGAACTAAACCTACTTAGTTGTAACAGATGATTAAGAGTTGTGAGGAGGTGGTGGAGACGCATAAATGTAGAAATGGTGTGGCGGAGGAGGCGGCGGCTTGTGATGGTAAACAGGAGGGTGGTAAGGCTTCTTGTGCGGCGGTGGGTAAACCGGAGGAGGGTAGTAAGGCTTCTTGTGCGGCGGTGTATAAATCGGAGGAGGGTGGTAAGGCTTTTTGTGCGGTGGTTGGTAAACTGGAGGAGGATGGTAAGGCTTCTCGTACGGTGGTTGGTAAACAGGAGGAGGGTGGTAAGGCTTCTTGTGCGGCGGAGGAGATTTGTAGCGGTAAGTAGGAGGTGGGTAGTGATGTTTCTTGTGAGGAGGCGGTGGCGGAGGAGGATGAGATATAAGGTGAGGTGGGTGATGAGGCTTTTTGTGGGGAGGTGGGTGGCAAGGCTTGTACGGCGGAGGTGACGGAGGAGGAGACTTGTGATGATAAACAGGAGGGAAATATGGCTTTTTGTGAGGCGGAGGAGGGGACTTGTAGAGGTAAATGGGTGGTGGCTTGTGAGGCGGCGGAGGTGGCGGCGGCGGAGATTTATAATGATAAATGGGAGGTGGGTGATGAGGCTTCTTGTATGGCGGTGGATAGTGAGGCTTGGGGTGGTATGGTGGCGGTGGAGGAAGATGCGGCGGGTGATGATGGTGGTGGTGGTGATAGGGAGGCGGCGGCTGAGGAGGAGGAGAATTGTAGTAGTAAATGGGAGAAGGGAAATGGGCTGTGGTTGAACGTGGCAAATTTAGAGAGAGAAACAACACTAAAACTGCTGCACAAAAAGAAGCCATTAACGAGCCCATTTCTTCCCACTTCCCTCGAAGAAAGTGAGTTTGGCTCTGCTCCGATGAGACTCCTCCTCGGCGTTTATATAGCCCTCGTTTTTTACCACCCTCTTCCTAAAATGACCATCAACGATCAAGAACTCTGGGTAATCATTTGAAACCCTAATTCACGCTGACTTGGTTGACCAGTGGGTCCCAACTTTAAAAGCATCAGTGGTCAACGAAAGTTGACTTTCCTTCCTTGTACCAAACAAAGCAAAATCTATCGCCCCTTGACCATCACAATAACTTAGCAATTTAGAGAGATAGGAGATTCGTACTTGACAGCTGACACTACAATGAACAACTTTAACATTTGATGATTAAACTCACACACTGCGACATGCGCAGTCTTCGGATTTTAACTCTTGTACCAACTCTACTACAATTCGACCACTAAACTATGCTCTTGCAAACGTTGACTTTCCCTCCTAGTTGTTCTCATACGTTGCTCTATCCTTAGGGTTGAAGTTCATGGACGTCGAGATTCTCATTGCGTTTCATTTATCAGTTTATTTTCAGTAATTATTTTCAAGTTTTTATCATATTCATACATTTTTTGCTAAACTAAAGTTCATTCTCAAATGTTGTAGACAAATTTAAAATTTTATTTGCTTTATCTTCGTGTTTAATAATGATTGAATATCAATATAATGTTCATTATCAAACAGTCGAATGTTGTCATAAATTAATTTATTTTTTCCTTACATAGACATGTATATCTAATATATATTTATTTCATTCTCTTCTTCAGTGACATTTTTTATTATATATTGACACTAATTGCTCAAATTAATTATCTTTTTCAAGATATGAAACTTTATTTTTTATTGTGCTCCATTTACAGAGTTTTAAAAGAGCACACAACCTGCAAGTCGACAAGTCAAACTCTTTGCTTGTATTCAAAAGGCGAAATCACTCGTCTCGAGGCCCCCCACACCCCTCCGACAGTTTGTGAGAGGGTTAAATCACGGTGACTCAGCGACACAGAGATAGAAGGTCTTTACCTGATATTCCAAGGAGCTACCTCAACATTGAGGATAACAACTTCCACACTAGGACAGTACAAAAGTCGAACATAAGCTCTTATAATCAATCTACTATTTCTGAGTCAACTGAGCTATGTCTGTGCAGGAAGTCAAACTCTTTGCTAGAGTGTATAATGGGTGTATGTTGTAGTCAATTTTTTTTTTAAATTTGCAAATTTTTCACTTAATTCCTCAAAACTCCTGTTATTTGTAACTTTAACTCTCATCTCGAACCGGTTAGCCGTTGGGGTCACACCGATAGCCGCAGCTCACCGGCACCTTCAATGGCCCCATAAACAAGGACACGTCCCTAGACAAGTCATCGTTAGTGTTTCTGACGTGTCCACGTTGACAAGTCGTTTATTAGATTATCCTGCGTTTCTTTTTCTGCATTATGCTTGTATTAAACTAGCTGTCACGTCCAAGCCAACGTAGGGCGGTTAAGAAAATTCAAACAACTTGCACTAATCTAAAGATAGATATATATACCCATTAAACTATAAGGTTAAAATAAAAAAAATCCTGAATTTTAGATAATTAGGCAAAAAATATTGGAATAAAAAAAAAAGTGAATTTTTAATTTAATTTATTAATTTTCTGTATTAAAAAATTATAGTAAATCATACAAATGTCGAAAAATTGTAAAATTTTTGATATTATTCTGTTATATTTGTGAATGTGTGATATAAATTTAATGTCATTCTGATAATATTTGTCTATTTAATTTAAATAAAAACAAAATTTTGAAAAAAAATTGATCCGACAATAAGAATCTACATTGGACAATTTTTATTTCAACTCTGAACTGTATAAATTATTAAATCGTCAATCTCGTTAAATTCAATTTAACATATGTTGAATTAAGTAGAATTTACAAATAAGCGACACGTCATGATGTAGAATAAAGATGTAAGCTAAACGAGTAAACGTAGACTGTCTCAATTATTTATTATAATTGGCAATTTTTTTCCTTATTTTATGGGTTTGACATTTGATGAAAGAAGCAAAACCCATGCAAATTGTTTCAGTCTCCCCTACTAGCAGGCTGCAGCCATCACCAGTTGACCACTATTTTGATCTCATCTTCCATCGTGCCTGCACCGGCTCTGCATCACATTTAATAAATTTGCACGTCGATGCATTTCAAAGTCAGACCTTCAAGCGACGACCGAACAAAAGATTTAAATAACTTCCAGCTATGGCGGGCCAAAACAGGTGGGTTCCTGTCTATGAAGTGCATTAAAGGCTGAATTCAGCGAACAAAAATTCTTAAATTTCAGCCACAGGTTATCAGAGATTACATTTGCTTTGTCGGATTACTGTTGAGAGGTAACCGGAATCCATGGCTTCTGCTGTTGCTCCTCCGCCTCCTCCGTCGCATATTGTAATCTTTCCTTTCATGTCTCACGGCCATATTATTCCAGTGCTTGATCTCGCGAAAGCTTTCTCTTCACGTAACTTCAAAGTCTCCATCGTCACCACTCCATTCAACGCAAAATATATTCATCGGGAAATATCCACACGCCACCGTATTTCTCTGATTGAGATTCCGTTCCCCTCCGTTAATGGCTTAGCCCAAGGCTGCGAAAACACCTCGCAACTCCCGTCCCTGGATTCTCATATCGTCCCATTTTTACTCGCCACGAAGCAACTCCGAGCTCCGTTCGAACGAGCCCTGCAGAAAATGAAGGATTCCGATGATCTTCCTCTCTGCGTCATCTCCGATTTCTTCCTGGGATGGACTTTAGATGTTTGCTCTGGATTTGGAGTCCCGAGACTGGTTTTTCACGGAATGGGAGTATTTTCTATGGCTTTGTGTAAAATTATCTGGACCCATATGCCTCACTTGAAAACATCCTCCATTTATGATCCTTTAGAACTACCAGGGATCGAGTTGCCTTTCAGTTTAACTTCTGTAGATCTCCCCATTCCTGCGCCTTCAGATGTGGTAAATCTTGACGACCCGTTTGCTCAAATAATGATGGAAATATGCGATGCTGAGGCTAAAAGCTGGGGCGTTGTAGCAAACAGCTTTTTGGAACTCGAGGGCGATTATGTTTCTTCGCTACAATCTTTTTACAGCGGAGAAGCTAAACTCTGGTGTTTAGGACCTTTCCTTCTCCACGACGAATCATTCGAAGAAACCCACGAAGAAAACGAGGATTTTTCTGACGTGTTAATGGAGTGGCTCGACACCCAGGAGAGAGCCAGCCCAGGCTCGGTGATATACGCATCGTTTGGGACCCAAGCGGACGTATCAGACGCGCAGATAGAGGAGACGATTCTTGGCCTGGAAAACTCAGGCTATCCGTTTCTATTTGTGATAAGATCGGCGAGTTTTGAAATCGGAGAGAGAGGAAAAGGAAAAGGGTTGATCACGAGAGAGTTCATTGACCAGAGAAGAGTCCTATTTCACGGAGCAACGGGAGGTTTTCTGAGCCACTGCGGTTGGAACTCGGTGCTGGAGAGCATGTGCGCGGCGGTGCCGATTCTGGCTCAGCCGATGACGTCGGACCAGCCATTGAACGCCAAGTTTATCGTGGATGGACTGGGGATGGGGATTAGAATCGAGAAGGCGAGTGATTTGATTGGTGGAGTGGATGTTTCAAAAGAAGCTGTTAGCCAGGGCGTGAAGGAGCTGATGGGCGGTGAAGGAGGACGGAGAGCGAGAGAGCGCGCGCGCGCGCTCAGTCACGTGGCTCGCCGGGCAGTTGCTGAGGATGGGTCGTCGAGTGCGACCATCGATGAGCTTATTCGTCAGCTCTCGCGTGCTTAGTTAAAGCAAAATTCATAAATGATAATTTAAAAAAGAGGTGAATTAATACATGAATAGAGATTAAATTGAACGAAATAATAGGGTGGTCACCTTTGACATTATAGGGTGGTATTGGTTTCAAATTTTATATGGAAATTATGAAGTTATAAATTTTTTTGTGGGCATTGATAGGGGTGGGCAAACCGGACGATAACTGTAAAATAGATCAGAAGAGTTGATTTTAATCATATTTTAGTTTTAATTTTAAAAAAACCATGATTTATAGACTGATGCCAGTTTTTAAGTGTAAAAAATTGTGAAACCATAACCAAGACCGTATGTCAAAAATTTTTAAAATCGAGTAAAATCTGACTCAAACTTTAATAAAATTTGACTATAAACATGTTAAATTACTTAAAACTCTACTCAAATATAAAAAAAATATTTTATTATGCTTTATTTTTTTTAAATATAAAATAAAACATAGTTAAAATCAGAACGAAATAAAAACTATTAATTTTAGTGACAGTTCTAAAAATCTAAAATCGTGAGTTTTAGTTTCAGTTTCATTACGAAATAAAATAAGTCCGGATCAGCTCGTGACTCCTAGGCATTGATCTAGTTTTGAGTTTGGATCAAATAAGATATTGTTAGAATTTAATGACCTGAATTTTAATTTAGTCAGGTCGTCACATATATTTAATAATTATAGTTTTGAATTTACTCTCTATATATTGATGTTTAAGTTGCGAAACTCGTTATACTTTTATTTTCTAATAGTGAATTTCAAATTTTCTCTCATATTCTTGGTTTTTCTCCCGTTCACATAAATTTTAATATCCCTTTTATTTTTGCATTCATTGGGTTTGGGTCAATTTTTTCCATCTCGATTCCGATCTTGTGATCGAACCGTGAACTGCGGTTATTAGAAGAATTGGAACCCTAAACCGGCTATATTTCCTACAGAAACAATGAAACATGCTCAATTTTGTCCATTTCAATAATATATTTAATATAAGGACAAAAACGTAAATTGATTGTGCAATTAGTACTATAAACTGAATTGTAAAATTGACACAATAAACACCAAACAGTAGATTTGCTAGACTATGATATAAATAAAACCCAACAATCGCCTGCTGCGGAAAGGAAATTTGGAGGGATCTGGAAGGCAGGTTAGGGAGCTTCTAGGGTTTTGCCGCGATCTGCAAAATCTTCAGGTTCTCATCTCTTCGCACTTCTTCACGCCTTTTTCTCTTTCTTTTGCGAAGAAACCTGGCAACTACTTTGTTGCGGAGCCTACTTTGGTCCTTAACTTCTTAACCCTAGAACTAGTAGTTTTTGGATTCGTCTAGAAATAAGCCAAGAGGTTAATTTTTTTAAGCTTTCTTTAGCGTAAGGTCGCGAATATAGGTTGTGTAATCAGCGACCTTTGTTTTTCTCTTCATCAACCATTCCATTTTTTGGCTTCATTAGAATTGTTTTTTAACATCTTGTTGTTCTGTTTTGGCGGTTTTTTACAATCTGACAGAAAAATACCTACATCGTACTTTTCCGAAAAAATGATAGTCGTAGTTTCTACCAAAGGTTGACTGATTGTGCAAGCTGAATGCTTTTTGTTTTCATATCGGCTATGGATTTTTTTGCAAATTTTTTGTCAATATGAAATCACTTTCCAACCTTTACAACTTGCAGTTTTTGAACTCTGCTCGTCTATTCAATTTTTTTCTGTATTGAAATTCCACCTCTACCTGAACTTTTGGACCTCATGGGCAACTAAAATTTCCAAACTGCTATAGCTGCGGTGTCCACAAATTTCATGTATTCTTCTAAGTTTTTTGTTTCTTGTGTTTGCTTCTACAGATAATGTCTCGAGTTTATGTTGGGAACTTGGATCCACGAGTCTCTGAGCGGGATCTCGAAGATGAATTTCGTGTATTTGGAGTTATCAGAAGGTATAAAATTTCTTAACTATTTCCAATCTACTTTGAAATACAACTTTCATCAAAATATTTATCATTGAGAGCTTGATTTTGGATAAATAAATGAGACATGATCTTTTGGTTGCATATGGCCTTATTTCATTATTTAGTTACTTCTTTTACATAGCTATAGGTAAAATTTCATCTAAATTATCCCATGATGCAGTGTATGGGTTGCCCGGAGACCTCCAGGTTATGCCTTTATTGACTTTGATGACCCCAGAGATGCTCGAGATGCAATCCACGAAATAGATGGTAGGTAGAAGGTTTTCGTGTTAAGGGTTTTTTAAAGTTATACACTGCAATAAGTGCTTAGTGGATGATATTTTCCTAATGCCTTGTGATTGTGTAACCATTTCCCTTGTTAAAAACGGCTGATGACACTACAGTTATGTGAAAACTCTCGGAGCGACGACTTCTTGTTCACTAAGAAATAAGTTTTGACCCTTGCGTTCCATAAGTTCTCATACGCTATACCTCACTTATTCTTTTCTCAAGGAACAACAGAACAATCTATTGGACTCTTGCACACTCATTTTTTACTTTTCCTTTGCTTTTTGGCCGGTTCACTGTTTCTATGATTTATTTTTTGTTCTCGTGCGATGATCTTGGCAGATAGTTCAAATTCTCTTGGAATAACTTTATGTTATTAAATGTTCACACTTCCCTGAATCAGGGAAGAAAGGCTGGAGAGTAGAGCTGTCTCACAACTCTAGAGATGGTGGAGGTGGTGGAGGTGGTAGAGGAGGAGGTCGTGGTCGTTCTGGTGGTTCTGATCTGAAATGTTATGAGTGTGGTGAACCTGGTCACTTTGCTCGTGAATGTCGCTCACGTGGCGGTTCTCGTGGAGGCTCAGGACGACGTCGCAGTCGTAGTCCTCAATATCTTAGAAGCCCAAGTTATGGTCACAGGTGAAGATATTGGCTTTATTCTCTTTAAAATTTATCTTAGATGTTTCTGCTGTAACTTAACATGCTGGTGCTTGATTGTTTGTAATTTGAGAGTAGAGTAGAAGGACACTCTTTGAACCTGTCATAATTCTTTTTTGGTGAAACATGAGTTCAGTCCCCGTGGGCGCTCCCCTAGACAGCGCAGTTTGAGTCCTCGCGACCGTGCGCATAGCAAGTCTCCACCACACCGTGGGCGCGAAGAATTACCCTATGCCAATGGGTAAGGATTCTTCGGACTTTATTGGTTCTTTTGATGTGATTACTTGTTCCTAATTTATTATGAGACTTTTTGTTGTTATTTTGATGTTATAGTTCTTTTGATTCAATTTTGATGTTATAGTTCTTTCGATTCATTTGTCTCCTTCTATTTCAGATGATATAAAAACATTAATTTATGAGTGCCCATCTGGGCATTTCAAGCTTGTTTCGTTATCCTTTCAGATTCTCTCTTTCCCAACAACTATCTCTAGTTTCTGAATTATTGTGGTTTGAGTTTGACATTTACTTTTCTTTTTAGTTCCTTTGTTGTAACATTTTACTGATAAAAAAAGCTTGATTCTGTTACTAATTATTGCTCCTGTAGTTATTTTCCACCACTTTCTGAATGTTTACTGAAAGATGTAAAATCATGCCAATCATTCATTCTCATTTGTTGATATGATTGTAAATATTGTAACTAACGATGCTCAAATATGTGCAGAAATGGATTAAAGGAAAGACGAAGAAGCCGGAGCTGAGTTGCACAGTTGTCAGGATTTAGATTTGTTCGAATTTTGGTGGGACTGAATGTGTTTTTATCCCCAGGACTTCAAAATCAGCTATATTTAAATTGGGCATCGCCTTTGAATTTGGTTAAGTTTTTTCTGTCTTTGAATTGTTTCCATTTACTAATGCTGATTAGTTAAATATTTAGTAGATATGAAGTGAATGACTATCGCTAAAGATCTATGCTCTTTTTTTTTTTTTCCTTTTTGAGGTTTCGTCTGCTTCTTCGCTTTGGTGCCTCTGCGCCTTTGTGCTTCTGCACTACCTTGGAATTTCGTCCTCTCTACACAGTTTGGGATCTTCAATTTGTGGTTGTGGGTCCCTGCTGGATACTTATGTAGCTGGTACTTTATATTGCATCTCTGCAGTTTTCATGATCGCCTTGTTAATTTAGTGGAACGTCAAATATTAACTTGAGGAAGAGCTGCATCAAACTCTTCTGGCAGGTACTTATATCTCTTCTGCAGAAGTTGGGATTGGGTTCCTAAAGAAAAGTAGTTTTTGAGTATTTTGGTTAGACTATTGAAACTAATCAGTCTTTTGGAATAGAATAGTTTCTCTTTTTTGGTGACATCCTTCCATGGCTCACGAGCAATGTGCCATTCCTCCATCACCATTTTTTTCTCTCCCCTCCCACCTGCATTGGAACACTCCTTTTAGTTTTCAGATTATGAAACTTAACTAATCTGGCATCATGGAATTGAAGTGTAATTGCTACAAATATGAGTTGAATGAGTCAATAAGAAACGAGATATCATCTGTTATTGTGAATAGCTTTTTTACAAGGATTGATCTCAGGTCTCTGCTGTGATTAGTGTTGTTTGCTTCGAGCTTCTACTTTCTAAGCATCTTTCCGGGAGCTTGTGGTCATTTTACCTCGGCTTTTATCTGAAGCAACTGTATAACTTTGCATGAGGGGCAACCTTTCCTGTGGCGCCTATTAACCTTCTCGTCAATGTTTTTCTGCCAGTTTGTGTGCCTCGACATTGGTGTTCAACTCGTCAGCAAATGCTTAGGTTTGGTGTATTTTCTATTTCATGATCATTGTATTTACTACATATCATAATCTTGGGTTATATCTGTTTATGTTATTCCTTTGTTCGCATTTCGGAATAAATAAGTCGTTGCTTATATGGTGTTATCTGTTGTTTATGTTATTTCTTTTTGCATTTCAGAATAAGTAGTTTTTCATGGAAAATCTCTCAAAGAAATTGCTGGGTGTGACAAACGTTGGAATTGATTTGTTAGCCAGGACATAAATCTGTACTAGTTTTGTTGGAGGTGCATTAGATGAGCAAAAGGTTTTGTTCTTCCTGCGACTCTGAAAAGTGCTTGCATATCAGGGTTATTTTCATTTAATTTGCTTCTCCCGATTGCCGGGTTTTAATTATATAAGGC
>QAOC01040312.1:23408-34501 GCA_003255005.1 Begonia fuchsioides | reverse complement strand
TGTGCACTTGCGGTTTTTAACGACACATTCGCAACCAACACTTACTCAAAACAATTAGAAGAAATTGAGGAAGAAGCTTATGAAATTGAGAAGTGAAAATCGAATGAGCCAATCAAATGGATGACAGAAAAATTCAGAAATTCCAAGTTCTAAACAGAGAAGACATCAAGCACAATTCTCTAAAATGATTCTTCAAAGAACCATCGCAGGTCTAGCTGAAGCAGTTGTCACAACACCTAAAATATGTGTTCCTCATATCAGAAGACACCTTGCCAGTCATAATATCCACTTGGTTGAACTGTAATCTGGAAGTGGAATTGCTGGAGGTGTTAAAGTGGTTTCAACAAGCAATCATCTGGACTATAGCTTATATACATGACATCAGTCCAAGCATCTATATCCTTTTCATTAAACAACAAAGAAGTCTCAAGCACATGAAGAAAGTTGTGAAGAAAGAAGTAATTAAATTCCTAGATGCATGGATGATTTATCCCATTTTGGGTAACTCATGGGTAAGCCCAGAGCAATTTATAGCAAAAAAAGGTGGGATAACGGTTTTCCAAAGATAAAAGATTAGTTGATACTCATTTGCACAGACACGGGGTGTAGAGTGTGCATGGACTACTGAAAGCATAATAAGGTAACAAAGAAGATAACTTCCCACTACCCTTCATTGATCAAATCCTAGTTAGATTGGAAAGAAAAAAAAGTTACTACTTTGTTGATGATTATTCTAGATATAAACAACTTTCTATTCTTTGAAAAATCAATAGAAGACCACATTTACATGCTCATATGGAACTTTCACGTATAGGCGCATACCATTTCAGCTATGTAATGCCCTGACTACTTTTCAAAAATGTATGATGTCTATTTTTTCGGACATGCTCAAGTAGATATTAAAATTTTGATGGAAGATTTTCCAGTCATAGGAAATTCCTTCCATGAATGTTTGAAAAATTTAGAGCAGGTCATTCATCGATGTATAGAGACAGATCTGGTTTTGAATTGAGAAAAATGCCACTTCATTGTTACATAGGGCACTGTGCTCAGTCACCGAGTGTCAATAAAATGGATTGAAGTACATAGGGCAAAAAATCGAGTAAAAGAGGTACGAATTTTTCTTAGACACTAGGACTTCTATAGGCGATTTATAAAAGATTTTTCAAACATTGTAAAACCACTAGTCTCAGTGATAGAGAAAAACAAACTATTTACATTTAATGAAGCATGCCTTGAAGCGTTCCCTACCCTGAAGAAGGAATTGATTTCGGCTCCCAATATTGTGGCACTAGACTGGTCGCTGCCGTTCGAGTTGATGTTTGATGCCATTGATTATGATCTATGCATAGTATTGTGACAACGCAAGGTCAATGTATTCCATTCCATATATTATGTAAGTAAGACGCTATCAGAGACAGAGTTGAATTGTACCACAACAGAAAATGAATTATTGACGGTAGTATTTGCCTTTGAAAAATTGAGACAGTACCTCATCAGGACAAAAGTCATCGTTTACACATACCATTCATCTATTAAATATTTGTTCGCAAAGAAGGAATCAAAACCTAGATTAATTTGTTGGGTGTTAATGCTGCAAGAATTCGAGACTAGAAGGTGAGAGAAAATCAAGTAGTTGATCACCTATCGAGGCTAGAACTAGGGACAAGGAAAGACACCTCTCCTTTGATTTTTGAATGCTTCCCAGATGAACAGAAGCTGAGTATCACTACAGTGCCTTGGTTTGCCAGTGTAGTAATAAATTTGAATTTCAGCTAGCAACAAAAGAAAAAAACTCATGAAGAAAGGACAAAGATATTTCTTGGATAAATCTTATCTATTCAAGCATTGTGAGGGTCAATTATTTAGAAGATGCATGCCAGAATAGGAAATGACACATATGTTGTAGCATCCGAGGAACCCCCGGTTTCATTCGATGAGGCCCATGCAGCCAAGAAGGATTCAGCTTTTCCTTCTGATCGTGCCTTAGCTAGGAGTGACGATCGAATTTGGAGGATTTTATTGATAAGCGGGGATCCTCGGTACCCGGCCGACCAGCTCCAAAAGGAATCACACTTGATGTAGAAGTGATGAATCCATCTAACCCAAAGGGAATCTTTCTTCAGATGGATGGACCAGAGATTTTTGACCAGCAGCGCGCTATTCCAAGAGTCAAGGTCTTTCAGACCAAGACCGCCCTCATTTTTGGGGAGGCAGCAGGTCGCCCAAGCAATATTTGCGTAGGGCTTTCCCCAAAGGAAGGATCTGCATATGTGGATTAATTTTGCAAGGACTGCTGCCGGCAACCCAAAGATGGAGAGCCAAAAACACTCGACGCCTTGGAAGATTGATTTTACGAGCTCAGTTCTTCCAGTGATGGAAAGGCTTAGTGTTCCACACATCAAGGTAGAGCTTTAGCTTATCAAAAAGTGGGTCATAATTGAGGACCCCAAGATTCCTAGGCGAGAGTGGGATGCCGAGGAATCTGGTCGGGAACGTGCCCTCTTCCAGCTTGGACACCGCTTTAATTTCGATAAGGTCCTGTCCCGAGATTCTAGCGGCGAAGAAGCAGGATTTAGAGACATTCATTTGGAGCCCCGAGGAGATGCAAAATTCGGATAGGCAATCAAGAATGCTTTTGACCGATGTTAGATCTCCTCTTGCCAGGAGGATAAGGTCGTCTGCATATGCAAGATGCGATAATCCAAGCTGCTGGCACTTCGGGTGATAATTGTAGCCCGAGAGAGGGAGGCGGGCGTTCATGATCCTACTAAGGTATTCCAGGGCAATAATAAAAATGTAGGGAGAGAGTGGGTCTCCTTGCCGAATACCTTTGGTGCCTTTAAAGAATCCGTGAAGGCGCCCGCTGATGGAGATAGAGTATGAGGTAGTAGTGATGCACTCCATGATCCAGTTGGTAAAGGTAGCTGGATACCCGAGAGCAGAGAGCATCTTTTTGATAAAATCCCAAGAGATCGAGTCAAAAGCTTTACGGAGGTCAACATTTACGAAGCATCTTGGAGAGGCTTTTTTGGAGTTATATTTCCGAGTAAGCTCTTGCATCAGCTGAATGTTGTCGATCATAGATCGACCCTTTAGGAATGCTGATTGGGCTTGGTCTATAACAGTTGATAGGGAGCTCGAAAGCCTTGTCACCAAGAATTTGGCTATTACTTTGTAGGAAGTATTGCAGCAAGAGATTGGGCGAAAGTCAGATGTTTTGGAGGCATGGGAAGATTTTGGGATGAGCATTATTGCTGCATGGTTCCATTGCTAGGGGATAGTGGGTGGGAGATATTTCAAAAAACAAAAATACGAGATGATGCCTACAAACATACTAGAAGTCGTGAATCCATGACATTTTGAATCCCTTTTTCTCTCGCCCTAGCTATTTTCTCTCGGGATGTTCTATCGTGCAGATTCTGTTATCCTTTGCTGCATTCTCTTCTCCTACAGCGGAACAGCGCCATGGCATCTTCTTCGTCAGAAAAGACTCCAGGACAGTTACAGAAGTTAAGGTTTCTACGCCGGCACAAAGAAGAGTAACCAAGGAAAGCAGATTCTTGTTGTGAAGAAGAGTCTACCAGTAGCCCCAAAGATGCAAAAATGAGCCACTTGGCTCAAAGGTCAACAAGCCACAGAACAATTATGGCCGTATTTAGTTGACGACGAATCAAACTAAGAGGAAATCCCTCTGAAGCGGGTGAAATGTAAGAAGGTTACGTCGGCTCAGGCAGACTTACCCCCTCCTAAGCCTAGTCTTGCGGACATTATTTTGGATTTGAAGAAAAAAAATACTACTGTGAAGAGTGTAGGCATCATCACTCTTACCTACTCGAGGCGGGCCAAACGGAAGCAGCCTGAGACACCCACAATTTCAGCGAAGAACACTGCGCTGACTCCGATCCCAAAAGTTGGCAAGATATTCCTACAGGGGCTAGAAAAGGATGTGCAACTCCAAGTTTAACAAAAAGAAGGCAAAAAAGAGGGGTGACTAAGAACAAAGGTATCCCATTATCTAAAAAATTTGCATCCGACAAGGCAAAGATGAGATTCGAGAAGCATTTGAGCTAGCGGTGCCTTGCTATCGAGAAGGTTTTTGAGTTCTTAGAAGGCTCAATGACTCATGTTCTTTCTGACATTACTAATGTTATTGCCTTAAGAGGATGGGAAGCATTTTGCACTCAGCCTGAAGACCCCGTGACCAACCTTGTGAAAGAATTCTACGCGAAATTTGATGAAAATATCGCGAATCAAATATTGTGAGGGGTAAAACGATTCTTACTATCGTCAAACTCTACGGGATCCTGGACATAATGGATGAGTACACTGTGATGCTAGAGGACTGCAATTGGTACTACACGTGGCAGAACCCGGCTCGAAATAGGAAATTTTGAAAACCAGGTCACATTCTATACCGAGAGTAAGTCTCAACCCAAGAGCAAAGGCATGGTATCATTTTATTAGATATTGCCTATCACCATTCCTACTTCACGAATCCGTCAATCCAATCGGATAGGATCGGATCAGGTCAGATCGGGCAACGGTATTTGATCGATAAAGCTGAGTTTCGATCCGAATGTCGGATCGTTTATCGGATCGGATCGTTATCAGATTCAAAATGATCTGATCCGATCCGAAAAATCGGATTGCCGATTATAAACAAGTTCGAAATCGAAATTCTGAAATCATCAAATCGAAAGTCGAAACCCTCTTGAACTCCCGACTCCCGACTCGAGAGTCCCGTTGATCGACTACGTGGCCCGCGATGAACCCCTCATTTTTCTTGTTTGTCGAAGTTCTCATCTCTGCCGACTTGCGACTGCCGACTGTCGAGTGCCGACGAGGCGACGATCTCTTCCTTGTTCCTTCAAGTCTCAGGTTAGATTCCGCATCCACGACTCCACCCTATTATTCGCATTAGTTTGGAAATTGAAGTTCGTCGTTGATTCAGTAGTTGTATTCAGTTGTTGTCATATTATTGTCGATCTCTAACGTGCATTGTAGATGGATAACATATTGTCGAACATCGGGAAGTCGGGTCCCGACAGAGATGGGTGATCCGATCCGATCCGATCCGATCCGATCCGATCCAAACCGACCCGATGCTTACCTGAGAACTCGTTACCAAATTTTAGAATGAATTTTTGTAATGAATTATTGTATTTCGTGCTGTGTTTTAAATTTTGTTTGGTTGTTTTGTTGCAGAATGGAAAGTACAGCTTCTGCAACTATCGACACTATGATACAATCAACATCTACAACTCCGGCGACCACTACGGAGCCTATTGAGCCTGCCCCTAATCCAAGAAAAAGAGCTTTTAGGGCTGCATGTTGGGATCATTTCACATTTGATGAAGGATGTGATTCGGAAGATCCGAGAGCTAGTTGTAACCATTGTGACAAGAAATATGTTTGTCCTACGAAGAAGACAGGAAGTTCGAATATGAAAAAGCATTTGAAGAGTTGCAAAAAGTATTTGTTGGCCACATATCAATTACATAAGAAGTTGTCTTTTACTACACATAAAGGGGAAGCAAGTTTGTCTTCTGTATCATATTTTACGCAGGCAGAAGCACAGAAGCACTTGCGAGCATGATTATAACCGATGAACTACCAATGAGAATGATAGAAAAAGAAGGATTCAGAAAGTGGTGTGCATATCTCCAGCACGAGTTGGTTCTACTTTCGCGCAGGTCAGTGTCAAGGGATATCGAAGCCATTTATAAGAGGAAAAACATCAGTTGAAAAATTATTTTTGTAAAAGTAATCAGAGAGTTTGCCTGACAACGGATACTTGAATGTCTGCTCATAATATAAACTATATGGTTTTGACAGGCCACTCTATCGATGGAGATTGGAAATTGCACAAGAAAATATTAAATTTTTGACAGATTGACGACCACAGGGTAGAAACCATTGGGAAATTAATTGAGAGATGTTTGCGTGATTGGGGGATTGAGAAGGCGTTCACAATTACGGTGGACAACGTCTCCTCAAATGATGTTGCCATTGCACATATGGTTAGGAGTTTGCGACATTGGAATGGATTGGTTTTGGATGGAGACTTCATTCACGTGCGATGTTTTGCTCATATCACCAATTTAATTGTGAATGATGGGCTTAGAGAGCATCAAGCTTCTATTAGTCGAGTACGGAGGGCGGTGAAGTACGTTAAATCCTCACCAACACGTTAGTGAAGTTCAAAAGTTGCATTGACATGATGAAGATAACATTTAAGGGCAATGTGACATCTGATGTGCCTACTGGATGGAACTCGACATAGTTTATGTTGGAAAGAGCTAAGAAGTATGCAGCTGCATTCGACAAACTTGCAGAATCTGACTCTCAGTTCTTAGCATATATGGGAGATGAAGGGCCTCTGGCAGACGAAGATTGGGTAGATATTAGTCAATTTACCAAATTCTTGGAAATTTTCTATGAGTCGACGGTTGTCGTATCGGGTTCCCTGTATGTGACCTCCAACATGTATGTTAGTGAGGTATGTCGAATGAAGCTTAATATTCAAATGCACGTTGACGGTCCTAATCCATTATTGAGAACAATGGCTAATGGCATGATTGCGAAATTCGACAAGTATTGGGGGGACGTCGAAAAAATGAATAAACTTATGTGGATTGCAGTTGTTTTGGATCCTCGGTCCAAAGCAAATATGTTAAAACTTTGTTTGACCATTCTGATGGGGGACGAGCGGTGGAGTGAATATTATGACGAAGTAGATATTCTTTTGCTCCAACTTTACAGTGAGTATAAGGGTTCAAGTGACGAACCATCGAGTTCATCCAATGTTAGCGCACCACTACTGAAGGATCCTTTATTTTCTAGATTATACTCCGAGACATTTTTTACCGAGTCTAGAATTAGTAGGTCGGAACTTGATGTCTACCTACACGATGCTGTTGAAGAATTTTCTGATAATCTAGACATTTTGCTATGGTGGAAATTGAATTCCCATAAATTGCCAGTTTTGAGTATGATAGCGAATGACGTGCTAATCGTTCTGATTTCTACAGTACCGTCGGAGTCAGCTTTTAGCTGTGGTGGTCGCGTTGTTGACTCATTCTGCACTTCTTTGTTACCGAAAACAGTGGAGGCCGCCCTTATATGCACTCAAAGTTGGATCCGTTCTGAATCTGAAACTCCATTGTTGTCGGAGGTATTGGAAGATTACAAAACGATTGACGAAGGTATATTTCAATTATACATTATTTATTAACATTACTATTTATTAATGTTATATTAATAAGGATGTTTTATGTGTTTTTGTTTTGTAGAAATTACGGAGAAAACGGGGGAGACGTAGAGCCGATCTAATCGAATGGTGTGCTGCAAATTGACTTTTTATTAATGTGCATGTGACATGACTATAAAAAGACGTGAAAAGAGCAATCTTTCTTTATCCAATTTAATCTGACTTGCAGAAATTAGAGCTGATGGATCAGCACATTCACTCGGGCAACAGGGCAGAACGGAGAAGAGAGAGAACATATGGGAATTCTCTGCAAATCCTACGAGGCGTAAAGAGAGAGAATAGTGATCCATGAATGAGAGCATAAATCACCTAGCAAAGGGAGTCACTTTTTAAAGGATAGCAACTAGGACAAAGGAGGTGCAAAAGAAGTGATTGAGGATCGTTAAAGGAAAATCAAGTAGAAGCTAGCTCGAAGAGACTTTGGGCATTTCAACTAAACTCTAGGCTGCAATCGGTGAGACCCATTTTTAAAAATCGTATGGCGACATCCGATGACCAATTGTTTGGATATCACTTATTTTCTAGAATGAGCTAATTTTTTGTAGTTGGATTGGTGATTTTTTGCTAGTAACTCTAGGAATGTTATTGGCATATTTGGATTAATCCAATTAGTTTTGCCATACCTTTATTCTAAATTGGATGCCACAATTTTTAATAAATTTGGTGATGTCGTTAGATATTCACTTGAGTTTTAATTGTGTCGTTTGAGTAGTTGATTCGATTTGATTTAACTAAATATCTCTATGTTAGTTCAAGAGGCTGTATAAAAATTAGCTCGTCAGGGCTGCAAAACTCATTTTCTTTATCGTAAGATTGGAAGGAGGAAAGAATGCAATCAGAAGGCTGTCTTTCTCAATTCTAAGTGATTTTGCCTTGTCAACTTGTGTTGTAGCACATAATATAGCGCAAGTTGTAGTCGAGGTGTGACAGGTAAAAGAACACTCATCGAACCATCTTCACCATCATTTATATCTTTCTTCTATTCTAACGACTCTGTTAAGAACTTCTTTACATTCTTTCTCATGCAATTTTAATTAATTCTCACAAACCAAGAAATCCTAGTTGACACTTGATTGGTTCATATTTTTACATTCATTTTTTAAAAAGACTATACTCGTTATCCTCAAGAGATCAATACTTTTTATACTAACTGGATTGTGCAATTATAGTTTTAAACGAAATGTTTTTTAGACTACAATATCGTATGTATATGTATTTCGAGAATATGAATGAAGGTATCGTTTGTTCGGGCATCATGTTTTTTCCTTGCTTTTCTTTTTGATGAAATAAAAGAAATGAAAACTTGTATGAGTAAAGATCAAAATGAACTATCCCGAGGGAGGCCAAATGTGTCTATTTTGCTCCTATGTTTCCCACAGCAATGGGATTTTAAGGTTCAACGTATTGAAACGTTAATAAATTGGAAGAACGGAATAATAAACGACAGTATGAATGAAGGATTGAATTGTGAGCCGACTGTGTTACGAGGAAGGAGCTATCCCAAAAAGGTAGAATTATCTACAAAGAAAGAGATGATTCTCGATCTCCTTGCATTTTCCAACTAAAAATGAAAAATAAAAGATAAGAATTGTCCCCGGAAGGCCTGATTATCTTTGAAAAGTAAGGTAAAAGAAACGATCAGCAAAACAATATTCTTTGAATTGCATGCCACGTTATGACTATGTTAGTAAGTAGTACACTCGTTAAATAAACTTTGTGATATGGTCAATGATGAACAAGTTTATATTGCAGAACAAGGAAAGAACCATGGCTAGTTCATGTGGTGATGCGATGTCGAGGAGGTTGATGCATTTTTATGAATTTCAAGTATTATGTTTCAAGGATGTTTTCGATCTTCATATGAACTACTGCGTTAGATCTGTTGAGAAGAATTTCTCAAGTGTGTTTTAGACACTAATTTATGATAAACACTCTGACGAATTTCCTCTACAAAAGAAAATATGTTTCAAAAGTGGTCTTCGGATTTACTCATAAGTGATCTCTCCCTCTAGGGTTTTCTCAAAAGTGGTCTCAGCCAAGCAAATTCCTTTTATATTTAGACCCTTTTTTTCATTTTTGAAATTCAAATTCATAGATTTTTCTTTGACTTTATCTTTGGTTCATGTCTTCCCAATTCATTGATATTCTCCTTAGTTTCTGTTGGATTTTTTCTTTTCGAAGTTCAAACGTGATTAGTTTTGTTTTTCAAATTTAAATCATTGGTTCCACTTGTACTCAACGGTCTTCAATTTATTATGTACATAAAAAACAAAACAAAATATAATAATATAATTTATATATACAGAGATACAAATTAATTTATAAAAAATAGTTAGTTTATGCTTACTTTCTTGTCTTCTCTTATTGCTATACCTCCTGACGTGTCGTCGCGTAATTAGATCAATTCAAATAATAAATAATTTTTAATATTTTTATTCATTAAATACATCTGAATTGACTTAAATCACGCGACGACACATCAAGATGTATGATAAGAAGATAAACTTATAATTAATTTATACAAAAATTCAGAATCTACACTTAAATGAAAAAGACTAGTAATTTATACAAGTTTTTAAGACTAACACTTAAATAATATAAAATGAGACCAAAAAGTTCTAACATGCAATAAAGAGTGATAGATTAAGGCAATTAGTGATATTCACGATAGACTCTAATGTTGTAGTACAAAATATACTTTTTTCTCAATTTTCAACTAATATGCTTTTCCCTATAGTACAGATTGATTCTTTACTATTTTTAACTTCTAAAATTATTACTCGAAAAATGATACACAATATTAAAAATAAATAAAAAAAATCCTAATTTGGTTCCTAATAGCCTTGCAATCAAGCTGAGACGTTGTGTTGCTGTTCGTCGAAAAGACTGACACTCTCCTCTTGCAGTAGGTTGGTTGCTTAGGATTTTAACTTTTTCCACTTGTAGAAACCAAGAACTTAAAATCTGGGTAAAAAATTTAAAAAAAAACCTTTTATTTTGAAAAAATAGGTTGAAAAAATATTGAAATTTAAAAACGATAAAAAAAATTAACACACGTGCGGCAAGCATGCGACATGTCGATGCAGCACACGACATGTTAGTTTTTTTATTATATTTTTATCTTATTTTACAAGGTAAATGTTATAGGAATTACTAAATTTTTTACCATACACTTAGAATATTGTAAGATAATATTTATCAAAGTTTTGTAAATTTTTTTAATGATACGATTTATTATAATTTTTCAAATGCAAAAAAAATGAGTTTTAAGTGAATTTTTCATTTTCTGGATTCGAAACTTACATTAAATTGTATAAATGTAAAAAATTTACAAAATTTTAGAGAATATTGTTTCATTATATATTTAAATATAAAGTAAAAATTTCAAGTCTTTAAAATAGTATTTTTTAAAAACATTAAATAAAAAAAATAAACAAATAAACTTGACCGGCCCCGTTATCTGTATCGTGCTTGACCGACCTACTACACCTTAACATGGCACGAGAGGTTTCACTGGCACGCGTGTTGTTGTGTATGAGTTCATTTTTTAGTATAGATGATCGAACTTACGACGAGTAGCTAGTTTATTAATTTTAAAAGTTTAATGGTTATTTTGTCACTAATTTAATTTTTACGTTAAAATATTTTTAGATGAGGAAGAGTTTTAATTTTCTTAAATGATTAAAAAATAAATTATGCATCTACTCAAATAATTAAGAAAGGAAAAATAAAACAATTATTTAAATTCCCTAACCGGATTGAATCATTCAACACAGGCTACCCGGCCTACCCCTACTAGACAATGACTCGCTCATTATGG
>QAOC01040312.1:716-19872 GCA_003255005.1 Begonia fuchsioides | reverse complement strand
TGGCTCGTGGCTCGCGAGCCGGCTCGAACCACAATTTTTTAAAAAAAGCTCGTCAGGCTCGGCTCGTTTGGCTCGCTCGGCTCGTTTGGCTCGGCTCGCTCGGCTCGTTTGGCTCGGTGAGCCGGTTTTTTCCTGCTCGAGCCGGCTCGTTTGCCATCACTAATTCTTCTTAAGTGTTCAAAATTAATGTAGTAACTATCTCCATTGGTGTAGCTAACATTTGAGATTCAAAAATGAAATTGCGAAGCTTCTTATTCTTCAACAAAATACGACAATTTTAATCATTAAAATTAATAAGTTAGAGTTATTTGATCCAAAAGAATTACATTCTGAATATTATTCTGATTTAGTAGAAGTTAAACCACAATAGCCTTTGAGGGTTTGCTTCAAAAATGAAATTTCAAAGTTTCTTATTCCTCTCCAAAATATGACAATTTTAATTAGAAAATTTAATAATTAAGTTGGTAGATTTATTTGATCCAAAATAATTACAGTATTTTAATATTATTTTCATTTAGTAAAAGTTAGACAATAATAAGATATATTCTCCAAATTGTTTAAAGACTAGCGGTACCTTATTCTTTATATTTTGTTGCAATACATGATAATTGTGTCGGGTTTTGGGTATTTACGACGACAATTGACATATGGGAACTTGAAGGACGGTGGGAGCCATCTAATTATTAAGAAAATAAAAATACTAGACTAAGTAGTTGGGTTATTTTTGAGAAAAATAAGGTAAAATAAATATATTTTAATTTTAAAATTTTAGTTCTCAAACTAGGATCTAAAATTGCCGGAACAAGACCAGAAACTTGGTCTTAGTCTAGTCCAATCATGAGTTTTTCCAATACAAAAATGTCAAAATTAATTAAATATAATAATATTCAAGTTAATTTAAATCAAGGAAAACACATAACCGTTAACATAAGAACATATAATACTAAATTAGAAACAGTTTCAAATAATTAGAGGATTATAATAATTGTTAGTTGTAACATGAGAAGTTTTTAGACACACATTGAAATCATCTGTCGTATTAGTATTCGTCAATTTTAATTAGGGACGAACGTAGTCTAGTTAAATCTTGTTCTTGAAAAAATATAACTGTAACAACATATTTTAGTTTTATAATTTCAAAAATAAAATTATGACTGTACATGACCAAGATCAATCAGAATCATATCAAATAAACTATGATACAAAGCGATTTATTTTAGTCCTCCCAAATGTTTAGTAGTACATACACTTCATTATTTTATCTATTTATATTGTACTGTGTTTTTTGAACAATTATAGAATGAAATGTTGTGTTAATTAACTTGGATTGTATTTCTACTGACGAAGAATCTCTTTTAATAACTTGAGAAATCTAGATCAGCTCAATGTTGGGGGACTTTGTTCCCTTGTTGCGTTGTTAATTAATCAAAATGATCTTCAAAAATATAAATCTGGAGAAAATATAATAACAATTATGATGATTAATGAAGGTTCCCTTTTATTCTACGATCCCTGGAATACAACTGAAACCTTGTCGAAATATATCGGGAAGAACCCGGCAATTGAGGAATATGAGTTTGGTGGTAGCCAAACAGACCGAAATCTCGAATCAGAATCAGACGTCATTTTTCTAAGTAGGGGCCCACAGCATTATCTAATATCTGGTAATGGAAATGTACAGAGGCTGCTATGAAAATGGCAAAGATTTTCAGAGATACGGGGGAAGGAAGGCGATGCATGGCCTACCTTTTCTGATCTTCCTTCTGCATAAAACAGCCATCCGGCGATAAAATTGAGGCAAAAAACATCCTTGGATTTCCGGACTCTCAAATAAAAGCTGATTTTCTTGCGTTTTCTCGGACCGAAAGTGATTGCAAGAAACTGTGCCAAAATGTGTAGCCATTCGAGCAGCGGGAATGGAGGCCACAAAAACGGAGTTGAGTCCCGCTTTTGTTCGAAGAAGCCATTGCAGAAACGAGCGAGAGTTCCCAAGAGAGGGCCTGGAGTTGCAGAGCTTGAGAAGATCTTGAGGGAAGAAGCCACGAGGGTCAACATCCTTAATGGGGTTTCTTCTCCGCCCATTTTCAATCAGCCAGCGACGGTCGCTCCATCTCTGTTCACTTCTCAACGATCCTCACTCGCTGGCGCCTCCGGCGGCTGCAGCTCAGTCGGGAAACATGAGGTTATTTCTGTTTCGCCGGAAAAGACCTTGTTTCCATTCTCATGGAAGGCAAAGTCTGATCTGGTGGATAACCGCAGATCGGAAAAGGGAGTCCTAATGGAAAGATGTTTTCTTGAGCAGCGACAGCCACTGGTGAGAGCTATAGATATCGGGTGTTGTAAATTCTGTATGCTTGAAATATTATGAAACTAACGGTGTGAAACGATCAGATAAGCTACACTCCGGGCTCTGGCTGGCTGTCGCCGGCGAGAATGATTGATCCGATAGAGCACCCTTCAAGCCAAAAATCTAACATATGCAAACCCTTTTGGGTGGAGAAAGAGAAGGCAAGATCTATAGCTTTTAAAAAAAAATCACTAAGATCGTGGATGAAAACGTGGGTAAATCTGGCATTAACTTAACGTCCATCAGAATTCGCTCAATTTAGTGTTGGGGTTTTTCAGATGATTGGGATGAAGAGGCCACAACACTTCTCAGCAGATGGAATTTCTCAGACATTCTCCAGGTTTACTAAGTTTTGCCTTACTTAAATCCATGGCTGTTTCACCTTATCTGTTGTACTGGGTGGGTTTTGCAGAAGAGAAGATGGGTCGAGAAAATATGGAGCTTTCAATGGTTGTTTTCACTCATCTTCCTCTCCAAAAGCAGATTCTTTATTCGAGCCAAGAGGTCAAAAGGTAATCTCGTGGGTGAATTTGATTATTTTTCTTCTGAAAACATTAAGTTTTGTTCATTTCCAACTGTCTCAGCAGAAACCAATGGATGACTGCAGTCAAAGATCAGAAGAAGTTGGAAATGACAAACTCTTTTACTGGTTCTTACAACCTCCACACGCAACCAACAGCTTGTATAAAGAGATCGATGAAGCAGATCCCGACGCCATTGATCTCAGTTTGAAGCTCTGACTGATCAAACAAATACCACTGGTTTTCTTGGTGGAAATGATGATTGCTCTACTGAGCGAATAGTGCTCTGAAACATCTGCTAATTTTAGTTTATGAGATTAGAATCATAGAAAAGCTTATGCATGTGGCTCTTGCAGAAGTCTCTGTAGAAGTTTTCACTTGATCTTTATATGAATATTGTCATTCTAACTTTTTATTTTTTATATGATTTCTGTGTCAAATAAGACTTGGGTTTGATCAAATCGATCCAATAAAAAAAAGAAGCTTGCAAGAAAAAGCTTACGGCTGTGAAACTTGGGAGTAATGACCATCAACGGATCCAAAATTTTAAATTTTAAATTTCAGGAAAAAATTTTCTAGAAGTTTGACTAATCAATTATCGTATACGGAACGTAAATTTGTCGTATATGTCACGTGCAACGACTTGGTTAAACTAATTAAATTAGAATACCTCGAGACGAAATTAAGCTACGATTTTCGAATATAATATAAGGATGATTTTACAAAATCAGTGGATAAGATTTTCAGTGGAACGACGGGAATCGAACGAAAATTAAAAACATAACACGAAATAAATATTATGATTTAATAATATTATATAATATAATACAATAAATTATTATAATATTATTTATATATTAAAAGAAATAGGGTCCTCCCCCGAAGCCGAGAAACAGAGAGGGAGACCGGGAGAGATGCCGACAAGCGAACGACGTCTGTTCGACGAGGTCGTGGTGCAAAACGTCATCGACGACGAGGGGAGCAACCATTGTGAAGCAGCATTCGAGGTAAGTCGATATTTTGCATGATTTTGGGGAAAAACCGAACGTGTAGGGTTTCTTTGTTTTCCCCTTGAAAACTAATTAAGCTACGATTTTCGAATATAACATAAGGATGATTTTACAAAATTGGTGGATGAGATTTTCAGTGGAACGACGGGAATCGAACGAAAATTAGAAACATAACACGAAATAAATATTATGATTTAATAATATTATATTATATTATATAATATAATACAATAAATTATTATAATATTATTTATATATTAAAAGAAATAGGGTCCTCCCCCGAAGCCGAGAAACAGAGAGGGAGACCGGGAGAGATGCCGACGAGCGAACGACGTCCGTTCGACGAGGTCGTGGTGCAAAACGTCATCGACGACGAGGGGATCAACCATTGTGAAGCAGCATTCGAGGTAAGTCGATATTTTGCAGCATTCGTGGTGCAAAACCGAACGTGTAGGGGGTCGCCCGCCCGCCGCGTCAACTGGATCCAGCCCGATCCGACCCAAGTCTGTTGGGCCGGGATGACTCGACCTAGTTGACCGGGTCAACCCGACCCGGGTTTACCAGTTTGACCGGCCCAATTGGACCAACTCCGATCGGTCCGGCAGAACCAGGGCCACGGGTTCTAGTGCCTGTTTTTTCATCTTTTCGCTTGGTTTTCGTTTCTCTTCTCTTATGCACTGTATTTGAGATATTACAGAAGAGTTTAACGACATTGAACCGAGCCCGGAGCGTGAGAAAAAGATTAAAAAGAGGAAAGCACTCGTGAGGAAAAGTAAGTTATTTATATTTTCTACATTAAACCTAGATGCATCGTTTAAAATTGATAATAACCATATTTTGGTGGTTGACACCCAAAATAACGGGGCGTGGTTGCCAGCACGTCATTTTTAAAGTATTAATATGTAGTTCAATTTTAACAATTTAAACTGTATATATTTATAATCCAGATAGGACATGATTAAAGTTGTGATTTAATTGCTGGCTGACTTGATTTAAATGATTGATATTTTATTGGTTTGTCTATCTCGATAGGAGTAGATATTGAATTAGGTTGTTTTGGATTTCCATGTTTATTTAAAAACTGGATTTGATTTTATAAAATGTTGGATTTTATTTGGATACGATCAGTCTCATTTGTTCGGTCAAGGTGAAGCGTAGCCCCTTCCGTTCGGAGTTTGCATGGCTCGGTCGGGAGGTCGGCCTCATTCGTTCGGTCAAGGTGAAGCGTAGCCTCTTCCGTTCGGAGTTGTTGTGGCTCGACCGGTGTGATATCACATGATGTGATATAGATGGGTGATCGGGCAATGATGATACGTTCCCTGAGGTACCCTGATACCCCTAAACCTGGCCAGGGATACTGCATGCATGCAAAGTACGATGACTGAGATCAGAACCATCTTAGGAGATTGTCCTTGGTTCCCAGCTAGCTGTGTGGCGTTGTGGTTCGACCTAGGTAACTAAAGTTTGGGTTCCTGATCGACATCGGATTACGGTAGCTTAGGTTCGCGACACCTTAACGAGATGTCTTTGGATGGCAGTCGACTGAGGCCACTGTGTTTTGATCCAGGGTTGTTTAGGTTGGTACCCAGAGAGGGCTAACACCAGATTTCTTTCTGACTCATGAGATGGTGAGTTTTTTGCCCATCTTTCTATGGTGTGCCGGGGTAGTCCTTGTGTGACACTCTTTTTTTACTAGTACTAGATGTTTAATATGGCTGTGAGAGTATTTTGTAGTATAGTCAGCTACGTACGTGACGAGTTTTCTAAATACCTCACATGGGCCCGATGGGCTTGGTTTTTCCTAAGGGTAATGGATTTGTTTTTATTGGGGCTCGTGGAGCCGGGAATTGAAATGGTGAAATATGCATGGTTTTGATTGAGTTTCAAATGCATGCATCATGTAGAATAGATCACGATTTATGGAGAAAAAGATAAAATCTAAGTTTTAACCAAAATGCACTAAATATAGGTAATTTACGAGTTTTCACTCACAAAAATTGACAAATATTTTTCTACACCAATCTAGCAGTTGATTTTGAAACTGGTGGAGATTTCTTGGAAGGATCCATAATTTTCCTTTTGTTGTAATTGGTAAGGATTTGAGAGTGAGCACATTTGAATAATATTTCTTTCGATTTAGTTGTATAATGATTTATTTATGCTATGATCTAGAACACTTTGGATGGATGGACCTGAATATTTTGGGTGAGAGAATTTCTGCAATTTTTATAGTCTTTCAGTCGGATTTCCGAGTCTGTCAGTATGAACTTGGGTATCAGACCTCGCGTTTCTGCCAGGCCCTCCTTCGGGGTGTGACAGAACTAGTCCAAACGAGTTACATCGAGCCAAACTCATCGAGCTTTTTGAAATGAGAATGTTAAGCCAAACATGTTGGCCTTTTTTCTAAAAACGAGCCAATCTTATTTTATATTCATTTACTAAAAAAAAATTTTATTATTAAAAGATTTGAAAGTGTAATAAACATTTTTGTAATATAATGTAAACATGTTATTATGATATTTAAAAAATATTATTATTATCATAAAAATCACATATCATTAAAATTTTATTTTATAAATAAATTTGATATTTGCATTATTATATATCACATACATACAAATTAGGTTAGCACGTAATTGTCAATTACGTGCAAATATAAAAAAATACAAGTTTAAGAAATTACACTTTATAACTTAAGAAATATATACATACTTGTGGACGTGCAAATTTTTTAATTCTTCCGATATGGTATCATCTCATTGTTGATCTCTCCTAACAATATCGTTCTAATCTTCATGAAAATTTCATAAGATCCGATGAAAGAATTCATCGTCAATCATCGTACATGGGTCAACATATACTAAAAATAGACTAAGATGTTATAGTTAAAATAAGAGGTATTAATAAATCATATACCATCTTAGAAAGAATAAAATATATTGTGTAGTTACTTCTCCATCATCCCATAATATTAGAATTATCATTAGGAGTAATTTGATAATATGTTTTAAAATAAATTTTGCAGTCTTTTTTTTGAATTATAAGAATGGACATCAATATCTATTTCATTGTTTATGACATCATATAATATTGTGTATTTTAAAAACTAGAATCACTACTAGAGCCATGAGAGATACTAAAGGAAAAAAATAAACCACTAACAACAGAACAATTAAATTTGTAAGAAGCACACAACTAGCAATCTCATACTATTTAACATTTTCTAACATTAAATAAATAAAATATTGTCAACTTGATTCATCCTTTTTTAATTTTTTTGGTTTGATATTAGCTACTTTACAAATTTCTTTATATATTTGTTATCGTATATTAGATGAATTTGTATATGATAAAAATTTTGTTATGATTCCAATTAAATTTAAAATATTACAAGCGCAATGCATATGAAAAAGATATGATTGGTAACTATCTAATTTAAAAATACAAACATCGTTAGCGAATATAAAAAATACAAAATAATATCTCTAATGGAATAATTTTACAAGATAGCAAAAATGTATCGATAAATAGTAATGTTGCAATGAGAGTATTCACAGCTACGTAACTCTAATATTCTTTTACTTGTTATGAATCATCAATAAAATATAAAAGTTTCTACAATATGTCTGAGTACAATAAGTATGCTATAGAGATTGGAAGTAGTAAAAATAAACATAGTATGAGCATGTGAAAAAATGCAATTAATTTATTTTTAATAGTAGTATACATTTTAATGATATCCCTTCTTGTAGTATTTTGAGGAACTTGTCCAAAATTAGGATTAATATAATAAAAAATTATGATTGGATGAGAACCGAATAACGGAAAAAATAACTCTTCATTTACTGCGTATGGCATTAGTGGTGGCAAACGAGCGAGCCGGCGAGCCTGGCTCGGATTGCTACAGTGTCGAACTGAGCCTGACTCAAGCCAAAGCTCGAGCCCGTACCAAGCCCAGCACGCCAGCTCGAGCGAGCCGGCTCATGAGCTCGGCAACACCGAGCCTACCTGTTGTGCGGTCGACCCTTAGTATAACAACGGTCGACACTTAAGCTACAATATAAAATTTGTAGGTCGACCACATAAGAAGGTGTCAACCGGCATATGTTACAGAATGTTTTAGGTGTCGACTAGGTTCATATATGTCGACCGCAAGGTATTTATTGTTAGTGAAAGTGTTGATCGCCATTATAAAAGGGTCGACCAGTTTACACAAAGTGTCGACCGATGTTGTAAAAAGAGTTGACCGGTCAAATGTAACGGTTAGAATTTGCATATTCAACGGAAACATCTGGTCGACCCTTGAAATACTGCAAGTCGACCGGAGGTTGCTGTTATGATGAAATTCTATAAATTGTGGGAGTTAGCCGAAAATTTCTTACCCGAAACTCCCTGTGCAAATCTTTGTGAAGTATTCGCGCTCGAAAGTCTACGATTCTCTTTACAATCATCAACATCTCGGTGAACAGTATCAAAGTAGTAATTTTTTTATAAATAGTTCATTGTTTGTTATGGGTTCACCGCCTAAATACGTAGAATTCGAAACGTTTCTGTTTTCCGACGATGAGGTGTAAGAAGTTGCACCTATGAATCCGGCATTTTCCGTCGGATTGACACACACATCTGCACAAGCATCCACGTCCGCCCCTCGGGCCAAACAATCAAAAACGTCAGAAATTTGGAAACATTTTCAAATCATAGAAATTAACGTAGGCATGAAAATAGAAAATAGGGCACAACGTAATTATTGTGTCAATCATTGTGCTTATGAATCCACTACTAGTACAATGAATCGACATTACAAAAAATATCACGAGCACTTGCACTCGAAAGATCGTATGCAATTGCAATTAAACACTCTTGGTACGAGAAATTTTGTTTATTTGCATGATAGAATGTGAGAATGTGCTGCAAAATATGTGGCACAACGAGAGTTACCTCTCTCAATGTTTGATCACGAGGGAACCATAACATTTATACAACAATACATTAATCCAAGCTTTAAGCGAATTCCTCGCAGTACATTGCGAGGCGACATAATAAAATTGTATGAGAAAATGAAAAATGGTTTGCTTGTTTTAGAGTATGTTTGTTTTTCTGTAATCTTTTCCAACAATTAAATACTTTTTTGTAACTGATTTTACTTTTTATTTGGCACAATGAATGATTTAGATATTTCTATTTCAATTCGTACAATACTTTTTATTTAATGTTTCGATGCTACTGTATTCGAGTTTCTTTGAGATATTGATTCGATGCTATTGTTTTCGTGTTACTTTGGCATAATGGAGGCGCTACATACAAATGTTACCATGCAATTTTTTTTTTGGATTGAAGAAAACAATAAGCATAAATTTTTCATCAAAATTTAAAATTACATAATACGGAAAGCTATAAAAATTCAATATACGAAAACAAAATTTCTATGTTGGGCTCGTCTGGCTCGGCTCGTTTAGGCTCGACTGGCTCGGTCTGCCTCGCTCGTTTAGGCTCGAGGCTCGCGAGCCAGCTTGAGCTAATTTTTTTTTAAAAAAATCTCGAACGAGTCGGCTCGAATAGGCTCGATAAGCTCGATGAGCCGGCTCGTTTGACAGCACTATATGGCATTGTGTAGAGCTCCAAAATTGCATCAAATATAAAAAATTCAACCAAATCGAACGAACAAGCATACAACTATGGTCATCCATTATTTAACAGATGCATGACACATAGTTTTCTAAATTGAATTTGATCCAATGAGCAACGAATCACGAAAACAAAAATCATTCCAACATTTATTACTTGTGCCATTGCATAGTCTTGAAAAGTTGCATGAAGTAAAACAAATCACTCCTACATTTTACGATTAAATGACACCAAATTTTCTAGGTTGAATATGATTCAATGAGCACCTAGTCACACCAAAAATCACTCTTACATTTTACCGTGTGGGCCATCATATAGATCTCAAAAAATTGCATGAAAAAAGAGAAGGTAATGATACAGCTTTCTCAAGTTTGATATATCTATAGTTCTCATCATTTTTCATGAAAAATATAATTTGAAATGATATATGAAAGAAGAAGAAGGGAATGATCTGATTAGGGTTTCCTACAAAGTTAAGCAAAAGAGCTCAAACATAGTTTAAACAACTAGAAAATTAAATAATAGAAAAGAGTGTGACACTTATAAATTACGTTCTAAAGTTGACCTCCTTAATGAGCCATTTCGAGAATCTTCCCGAACTTATTTCAAAACGCGTTCTCCACAAGAATTGTGACTGACTTCAAGATCTATCGGGAATAGGTTGAATCATGAAATTCGAAAATAATGTGCACCAGCAACTATGCAGATTACCGAGATGAAGTGCATCTAAAAATCTTATGTGGGCTCCAAACAATAATTCCAAAAATAATATTTTTATTTTCATATTTTAGGTTTTGTAATTGCTATTTTCCTATTTTATTTGGGTTTGCTAATGTCTTTACAATTTACTATTTATTTCTAAATTACTTTAGTTTTAGTTTTAGAAAGTGTGTAGTATATTTAAAGACATCTAAACTAATTTAATGGAGAACTATTTTAATGATTTATTCACATTGATTATTTGGCTCTTTCATTTAAGTTCGTTATTCCATACCAGAGTTTTGACTCCTTTATTTAAGTTTATCATTTCACCATAGTTTTGGCTTCTTTATTTAAGTTCTATTTTAATTTTCTATATCTTTTCCTCCCAAATTTCATTTTTGAAATTCTTCTTTACATATTTAAAAAAAATGATCTCAGAAGAAAGAAAATGTTCATAACTGTCTTGCAAAAAGAAAAATCTCTTTAGAAAAGCTAAGTACTTTGTTATTTTATTCTCTTCTCTTGCTTCATGAGCTATGGAAGAAAAATATTTCACAATGAATACTCGAGCGAAGAAGACACGATTGAATAGTGCATTCGACAAAGACAACTTAAGATCGATTAGGAAATATACGAATTGCGAAAAGCAAGACTTGAGCAACAACAATAAGAAGACGATTTCCAAGAATCAATAAGAAAAATTTACGAAGAGTTTGCTAAAAACGTTATCAAAGAAGGCAACTCAGGATTGAAATGTTTGAAAAAAAATCCAGCATGGGCCTCACACAATAATTACAAAAATTATATTATTTTTGATATTTTATGTTTCTTAATTGCTATTTTTCTATTTAGTTTAGGTTGCCTATTGTCTTTAATTTGGTACTTATTTACTATTTATTTCCTAATTGCTTTAGTTTTAATTTTAGAAAGTTTTAGCATATTTGAAGACATCAAAACTATTGTAATAGAGAACAAATTTTATGATTAATTTACCTTGAGTATTTTATCTTTGTTTCTTTGCAAAAAACTCGATATTACACACTTTCTAAACTAACAACAAGTAAATTAGAAAATAGAAAGTATATAGGAAACTTAACTAAATCATAGAATAAAAGGATGTAATTTTTGGAATTGTTGCATGGGACTTCTATTTTGGTAATTTGTGCATTTCACTAGCCAAACGACGTTGGATTTTTATGATCTAGCTCATTCCAAAAAGGTCTAGAAGACAACTATAACTTTTGTGAAGAATTTTTTTTTAAATAACGTTGGGAAGGTTGTCGAATCTACCGATAAATGCTTGTTGGTCAAGTAAAAGTTTGATTTAAAAAAAGTTGCATGTATTTTCTTATTTCTTTTGTCCCTTCAATATCTTGTAATATGTTTGGGTTCTTGGGCTTGTGTCCTTAACTACCTTGTATGATATCAAAATCTTCTTCAACACTTAACATAATAAGTATTTTGTTTTGATGTTGAATAGATTCTTTCATTTCGATTTTCTCCACTAAACTATATAGCGCTTCATGCATTTTCTTGACCTTGTCATTGGGTCTCTAATTCCTTGCAATTGGTCTTGTATCACCACATCATCCGCATCAACTTGATTGCTTTTTTTCTTACCGACAAATTTAGTCAAGGTCAAACTCCTATTCTGATGATTCATGTTTCGTAGGCACGTTTTGATTGGTATAAAGTTCTTCGTGCTTGATTCAAAGGCGACGCATGTATCTTTTTTCATATTGTTAAAAAGTCTTAGGTGTAATATACTTGTGGTTCTCGTCATTAAATTAGAAAACCTAAACTAAATAGGAAAATAGCAATTAGGAAACCAAAAATATTATCATAAAAATAACGGAATTTTTGTATTCATTTGTTGAACGCATGCTGGATTTTTGTGATGCATTTCTATTTCTGTTATCTNATGCATTTCTATTATGTTATCTATATATTTTAAGGTACAAAAGATGTTTCAATTATACGATTCATCCCATTCTAAAAAGATCTTGAAGTCAGCTACAATTCTTGAAAATAACATGTTTCAAAATAATGTTTGCAAGATTGTCGAACCGGCTCATTAATGCTTGGAGGTCAACTTTGTAATGTAATTTATGAAAAGTATCATACTCTTTCTTATTCTTCAATCTTTCGTTGCTTTAAAGTATATTTGGGCTTTTGAGCTTGATTTTGTTGGCACCTCGGATCACATCAACTAACGCAAAGTTATAATCTTTCGACGTTATATGACTATATCACAGCTTTCTACGCTGGATTTGATCTAATGAGTGCCAAATCACAAAAAAAAAATCACTCTTGCATTTATCCCATGGATCATTGCATAGATCTCTAAAAATTGCATGAAATAAAGAAAAAATTATCTAAATCAAAGTTATGGCCTTCCAACGTCTTACGACTAAATGAAATAGCGCAATTTATGCTAAATGTGATTCGACGGGCGTCGACTAATGAAAAAAATCACTTCTCCATTTACCTCATGTTTCATTGCGTAGATCTTTAAAAGATTTCATAAACAAAAAAATGTCTAAATGGAACGACAGACCGAAAAGTTATGGCCCTCCGACCTTTTACAATTAAATATGTATTTTATGCTGAAGTTGATCTGAATCACGAAAAAAATTACTCATACATTTACTACATGTATCATTGTATAATTAAAGAAATGCAAGAAATAAAAGAAAAAGTAGTCCAAATAGGATGACCTAGCACAAAGTTATGGTCATATGACGTTTTCTGACTAAATAAAGAGCAATATCTTGAGTTTGAGTCAACTCTTAGAGAAAAGTTATGATATTCACTTGACACATAATTGTATAAGAGATAAAGATAACAATGTGATCATAAAGCTGCTGATGCCAAAGAATAAAATGTTTGTCCTAAATAATCAAAATAAAGTTGCTCAATGTTTGAAGACGTTCTATAAAGATGCGTCATGACCATGACATCTTCATTTCGGGCATCTCAATTTTAGAGCTCTATAATTACTGTCCAAAAAAGAGATGGTGGGAGGATTACCTTGCATCTGTATTCCCGATCAAGTGTATGAAAGATGTCTACTCATGAAGCAATTCAAGAAAAGCGTTTCGAAAAAATTACTCAAAAGTTAAGAAGCTGCTAGAACTCGAACATATAGACGTGTGTGGTCTGATTAAGCCATCTACTTAGTAAGAATAATCACTCTCTCCTCTTCATTGATGATTTTTTCAAGAAAAATCATGAGTATATTTCTTGAAGCAAAAAATGATGACATTTGAAATCTTCAAGAAATTTAAAGATGCTATTGAGAAAGATAATAATGGGCAAAAAAATCAAAGCTTTAAGGTCAGACTGTGGAATAGAATTCATCTAAAAAGCATTTCAAGAGTATTGTTAGAGTCAAGGAAAATGATGAACATTAACCGTCACAAACCTCTTCAACAGATTGGAGACAAAGAAAGGAATAATCAAATGATTCTTGAAATGGTGAATAACATGCTCAAAAGCAAAAGACTTCCAAAGGAGTTATGCGCAAAAGAAGTTACATGTGTAGTCTATCGATACAATTAATCTCCAACAAGAAGCGTATGAGAGAAAATATCACAAGAAGCATGGTGTAAAAGTAAACCTAGCAATTCTCATCTAAGAGTTTTTGGGAGTATAATTCATGTGCATATACTTGACGAGTAGAGAAACAAGCTAGATGACAAAAGTCAGAATTATATCTATATTGGTTATGACACTTACTTCAAACGATACAAGATATATGCTCCTAATATTGTAAAGATAAAATAAGTCAAGATGTCTGTTCGATGAAAAAGGGACAATGGGATTAGAGATCATACAAGAATACTATAGTTTTTTCCTACTTTGAGGAAGATAGTGTAACGACTCGATTCCCAAGACACCGTCTGCTACTTTCCTTACTTACTTACTGACTTACTTCCTTTCTTACTTTACTTGCTCGGTGGAGACCCGAGAACCGGTCTGTTACATGATTTCTTACTTACTTACTTACTTACTTACTTACTTACTTATTTAGGTGAAAAACTCGTTTTCTTTAAATTTCCGAAACTATCTTTAGCTTATAAAATAGTTTACAAGAAACACCGTCGAATTAAAAACGTACATACAGTCTTTGAGAATAACAATTTACTATTCCACCTTTTATCAAAATACATAAGCATTTAATAACTTAAAACATACAGCGGAAGACAATTACTTCAAAATACATTCATTTCATTTTCAAAACATTAGTAATCTATCACACCAAAATAAGGGTATACATCTTAATTACATCTTCAAAACATTCAAAACATTCAAAACATTTTATATTCTAACTGTGTGTGTCATACATCACTCCTCGTCGGTCATCGCTCAATAAAATGTATAATTTGGACACTCTTCTGCTCTAACTCCTTGATCAGTCACTTGCACCTTTTCCTCCATTAAATTCCCTACATTGCAAAGCCTAAACTATGAGCCTAAAGCTCAGTAAGAAGCATAACTATAAAACGCAATGCATGAGTATGTTATGTTGTTAAAACAATGCACATTTCCATTCATGTTTCTTAGGTTTCATATATTCTATATATTTGGAAATATTACAGGATCTCAAGAACACTCCCTCCACCTACTTCAACTTCTATTGATCTTGGGCCTGGGCCCACTTACTTACTACTTGGAGTGCTCAGGCCTGTAATAACCATTTACTTTACGGTTTCTTATATTCAAGTTCTTAATTCACCGGAGACGAAACATAATTGGCGTCCAATACCACAAATCATACCTCGTTTGCCTCCAACTACGTTGTAAAACCATGCATGAAAATAGTTCGTAGATATTTTGTAAAACTATGATGCATGACCATGTGACTATGAAAACATCACTTAAATCACATCACATAACATGAAAATAAGCATACATCACCAAACATGTCATGAAAACAAACATGCAACACACATCAAACATAATCCTAATCTTTGCAATGTAGTCCCACTTAAGGGCCAAACCATCTTAATGCAAACTTACCTTAGTTGCTTTCTTGAATCAATCCACTTGAGCCCCTTTTTAATCCAATAAATGACCTAAATATATAAATCATATTACGGATCAGAATTTGCATAAAGTCTTAACTTTCTATTCCAACTTCAAATGACTATGACTTTCTCGTTAATGATCCATTCCTAATGATTAAGGTGTCAAATTATTCCTTAAGGAGTCTACTATAACTTCTTAGAAGATACCAAATTCAGAAAACTAAAGCATGTCGACTTATGTGGACATAACAGAGGGCATTCACTGTTTGAACCCCAATTCGGTCGACCCAATTGACAAAACAGAGAGCCTGCATTTTTTAATTTGAGAATCGGTTGACCCAAACTGTAACCGCAGCTCTTCCCAGTTTATGTACGGTGACTTGAGACGTCCATAAATTTTTACATATAGCTTCGAATCGAGTGATTCTAACGGCTATAAATCACTCTGAGAGTCTACTTTAACTCTTATGAAGGAAACAAACTCCAATTCGTATCGCATATTGACCGAATCACAAAAACCCTAACCTTGCATATAATTAACCGATTTCACAGCAATTAACATAAAATCATTCATATTTATCCACAAACCCAATCAATACCATCATTTTATCATCACTAAACTTAGAAGAACTTAAGAGGATATAAAACATTACCTTGAACTTCAGTTTCCGCGAAAGCTTCAGAGTTTTCCACTTCCCTTCACTTTATCACTCTTTTCTCTCATGATATCTCCTTTCTTTCTCAACCTCACTCTTCTATTGACCAACGTGAGAGCTTCAGAAAAGACAGGGAAAAGAAATCGTGATGGGATGAAAATGACAGACTATGCCTTCTTATCTCTTAATCAAACAAAATCAATCTTTCTTTTATATCCATCAATCAGGATTCTTCACGTTTTGGCTGACTTTTCAACTCAAATCGGGAATGTGTCGACCGCTCGTCTATTGTGAAAGTATTCCCGAGGGTTATTTGTGTCGACCTCTCGTCCGTTGTGTCGACCGAAAGATTTCCTGAGCGTTATTTGTGTCAACCGCTCGATTCTGGGGTCGACCGAAAGTGTTTCCGAGAGTGGCTTGTGTCGACCCCTCTGAAATTCTGGGGTCGACCTAAAGTATTCAGTTGTGTCGACCCCTCCTAAATCCTGGGGTCGACCTAAAGTACAAAATTGTGTCGACCCCTCTTCAATCCTTGGGTCGACCGAAACTATTCATTGTGTATACCCCTCTCCGATCCTAGGGTCGACCGAAAGTTCCAATTGTGTCGACCCTTCCTAAATTCTGGGGTCAACCAAAACTTACTTGAAGGTAGTCATTTAGTATATTTAACCCAACTTACTTCCAATAAAAAGAATCTTTAATGCTGAAATCTTAAGGTCACAAATTCTACAATAAAAATTAGGGTTGTTACAGATAGTGTGTAGCAAAGTACGATGGAGACAGAGCCTACTACCTCCTTAGTCCACCATTTACAAGTCCTCAAGAAGATGAATGTTCAAGCAAAAGAATTTCATGATTCATGAGTTTACATGAGCTCTATGATGTTACTGAAAATCAAGACAATCTTATTCTCTTTTGTCTTTTTGTTGGTTCTAAGAGCATAAATTTTCAAGACGTGGTGGAAAACAAAATTTGAAAAATGCCATGGATGGAGATTATGACAATCGAGAAGAACTATACATGGGAGCTATCTTTGCTTTCAAAAGGTCACAAAGGATTCAGAGTAAAGTGGGTATATAAAGTGAAGAGAAATGTAAATAGGGAAGTTCAAAGATACAAGGCAATATTGGTGGCAAAAGTCTACGTCGAGCAACCACAAAGCTATGAAAGCAAAGGAAAAAGTTTTGAAGATAAAGAAAGAACTCTAAGGATTGAAACATGCCCCAAGGGCATGGAATTCTCAAATCAATTAATACCTTCAAGATATAAGGTTCATCAAATATCCTTATGAGAATGGACTCTACATCAAAGTCCAGAATGGAGACATCTTGATCATATGACTATATTTAGATGACTTGATATTCAAAGACAAAAATCCAAAGATGTTTGAGGAGTTTAAGAAAGAGATGAAGGAGTTTACAATGATCGACATTTGAATCATGTCTCACTACTTCGAAATTGAAGTGACACGGGAAGACAATGGCATCTGAATGATTCAAGAAGGCTATGTGAAGGATATACTTCAAAATTATAAGATGGATGACTCAAGAAGGCTATGTGAATGACATATAGATGACCAAAAGAACATGATTGGTTTTATCTTTTAAACGAGAGACATTGCCTTTATAAGATGTCAAAAAAGCAACAAAACTGTCATTCTTTCGATATGCGAGATGGACTATGTAATTGCTACTTCATGCATTTGTTGTGCACTTTAGCTCAAGAACTTATTAAAGGAATTAATTTTCCACAAACTGAGCCTACAAAGATTTGTGTGGATAAATAATCAACTATAGCACTAGCCAAGAACACAGTATTCCATGATCAAAGTAAGCATATTGGCACACACTATCGTTACTTTCGAGAGTGCATCACACATAAGGATGTCCAACTGGAATATGGGAAGACTAATGGTCAAGCAGCTGATATTTTCATCAAACCACTCAAGCGAGAAGACTTCCGCAGTTTGAGAACTTTGATTGGAGTAACAAGATTTTAAATTTAAGAGGGAATATTGAAATTATAAACTTGATATTCTAAATAAGCTTATGGAACCTTGAAAAAACTTGTAGATCCTTGGAAAATGATGTAAAAGCTTAAATAATAATGTGGAATGTCATAGAATTTTATGGAAGGTCGTAGAATCTTTTAGAAAAGCCCAGTGTGAAAGGTTCTAGAGAAGTCTTCTCGAGATCCTTCTAGAGTGTAATTTGTAATAGTTAGATTAGTTTTGAAATGATTTAATCCTGGTTGTTAGTTGACAAGGTACCACTAGTATACATAGGAGTAGAGTATTTGAGTTTAGATGTACCTAGAGCCGGCAAACGAGCGAGCTGGGCGCCTCGTCGGGCCGTCCGTGGTCGTCGCCGATATCTTTGCCGTCCTCCGTCGTCGCCAGATCTTGTCGCCCCGTCGTCGTCCTCGCCTCGTCTTCGTCGTCGCCTCGTCGTCGTCCTCGCCTCTTCTTTGCCGTCGCCTTGTCTTCGGTCGTCGCCTCGTCTTCGCCGTCGCCTCTCGGTCGTCGCCTCATCTTCGTCGTCGTTGTCGTTGCCGTCGGCTCGTCGTCGTCGTCGCCGTCGTCTCCTCGTTTGCCGACTCTGTCGAGGAGTCAGCGAGAGCAGAGAAGGAGGGAGCCTGAGGGAGGGAGGGAGGGAGAGAGAGAAGCGAGGAGTCGTCTCCTCGTTTGCCGACTCAACATGAGGTCCCGCTATCGATTTGTCTAACTCCCAACAACAAGAGTACAAAGAATTTTGGACGCGTTTACGACGATCGACGATGGAGTCTTGCACCGGATCTCGTGGAAGCACTCATATGCATGAAGGATTGGAGCGATGCCGTTACGAGATAGCAACAACGAGATGATGAACTCGAGGAAGAATTCAAAAATTTAGAATTTGACGACTAATTTTTTTTATTACAATACAATTATTTTATTACAATGTTATGTAATTTTTCAATAAATGCTATGTAATTTTTTAAATTTTATAATGATTATTTTTCAACTTTCTCATTACGCTCGAATTGTTCGGTTCGTTTTTCGCACGACTCGTTTTGTTTTTGGCTCGATTAGGCTCGGGAGTTGGGCTCGCTCGGCTCGAGGCTCGGCTCGATTAGGCTCGGGAGTTGGGCTCGCTCGGCTCGAGGCTCGATAGCTCGCTCGAGCCAAAAATTTTTGAAAAAAAGCTCGACAGACTCAGCTCGATTAGGCTCGACAGGCTCGGCTCGTTTGGCTCGCCAGGCTCGACGAGTCAGCCTTCCTGGGCTC
>QAOC01040311.1:3560-16347 GCA_003255005.1 Begonia fuchsioides | reverse complement strand
AGACACTCGGGCGGTAGAGTGGCTAAGCTCGGTAGACCTCGAGGGGGCGCTCGGATGTGACGCACCGTGCGCTCGACGAGGGGTGAAGCTTCTTGGCCGGATGCGACTCATCGGAGAAGAAGGGTAGGAGGATGGCTGTCAAGTAAGGCACAAGGCTCTCTTATTTGATAAACTTCACTGAAAAATAACAAAGGGGGAGGGGCACTTATATAGAATGCCGGAAGGGTCCCTTTAAGGAAAGCCAAGGGCCCATGCTGGTGGTTCCCTACAAGGAAGGCGGCTGGCCCTTTAGGATTCCTTCTCTTATTCTAAGACTTAGAAAAACTCAGAAAAATAGAGCAATCGGGCCTATCGGGTGGGCTGGGCAGCCTCGGACGTGTCCTCGGTTGCGATCGTGGGCCGGCTGGGCGCTGTGTCCTTGCTTGTGATTGTGAGCTTGCTGGCCGCTGTCTTGTGAGCGCGCAATGTTGTTGGGGTGCGCGTGGTTTCTGACGAGTTGCTAAGTTGAGCGCGCGCTGGTGACGCTGCGGGCGTGCTGCTAAGTGGTGTGAGCGCGGGCGACGCTGCTATTGTTAAGCTAAGTCATGCGCGCTCGGGCGACGCTGCTGTCCTGTGGGTAAGTCGTGCGCGCTCGGGCGACGTTGATCTCGCCGTTGTAGCCAAAGTGAACGTGCGCGCAGAGCATGCTGTGCGTGCAAGGCTGAACACGGGTAGGCGCGCTGTCTCAATAGGGCGCGCTGTCTCGATGGAAGGGGCGCGCGTTGGGCGCGATGTCTGCATAGTGTGGGCGAGCTCTGTCTCGATAGTGTGGGCGCGGGCTGGGCACGCTGTCTTGATGTTGGGGGCGCGCGCTGGGCGCGCTTTCTCGGTAGCGAGGGCACGCGCAGGCTGAGCTGTTAGTGTCCAGCGTGCGCGCGTGCCATGGTCCTCGTGCTCCCACTCGAACAAGTCCCTTGGCTGCCCTATATCTTTGTCCGAGGGCTTCTCAAAGTCCAAGTTATCTACGAAAATAGCAATTAAGTTAGACAAAACTTGGTGGTCGGGATGGTGCGTCGGGGGGTCCGAGATGGTGGTCTGCAGTTGTGCGATGGTGCTCGGCCATTGCACATCACTCACACTGAGGGTGGTAATTGAATCCAGATTTTGGCAGTCTTGAATGGATGAGCCTCTTTAGATATTCAAGGAAAATGACAAAAAGGCAAGAGGATAAAGGATCACCTTGTCTTAGACCTTTGGCTCCCGAGAAAAAACCATGTAGCCTTTTGTTAATTGAGATGAGTAGAAAGCGGTTTAGACATATTCAACAATTCATGAAAAAAATATGGGATGGTAGCGAAGAGGTAGGAGGATATTTTCCAAGAAAACTAAAGATATAGAGTCGAAAGCTTTCTAGATGTCAACTTTTATAAAGCATCAGGGCAATACACTCTTGGTACTATATTTGTTGATCAGTTCTTGCATAAGGTGGATATTCTCTATCATGTTTCTTCCTTTTATGAAGGCGGCTTGGGCAAGGTCAATGATGGATTCTAGAATCGATGATAGTCTGTTGGCCAAGATTTTTGCAATTACTTCGTAGAAAGCATTGCAGCAGAAAATTGATAAAAAAAATCTTTTGCTTATGGAGCATGACTTGTCTTTGAAATCAAGGAGATTATGGAATGATTCCATTGCTTAAGCATGTGACCAATAACAAAGAATTCTTTAACAACTTTAATAAAGTCATTACCCGTGACGTTCCAAGATTCTTTGAAGAATTTTGGAAGTATCAATGAAGGCTAGGGGCTATATCATTTCCTAAGCTTTGAAGAGCACTAGATATTTCTTCCAAAGAGATGGGAAAGGTTATCGAGGCCTTTTAATCTCGAGTAAACAGAGAACAAGTCACAAATACAGGCTTACCTAGAGGGGTTACGTTGTTTTGGGCTCCAAGTAGATTCATGAAGTAGCTAGTGAGATGCAATAAGGTGGTGGATACCTCATACAATGAGGTGGTGGAAGAAACATCGGACTTGAAGAGAGATGCAATGAAGTTGCTTTTGGCATTTCTTTTGACAAGAGAGTGAAATAATTTTTTTGGTCTCTATCAAGAATATGATTTTCCCCTTCTGCTGATAGAATAGCTTTTTGGCTTTGCAGAGGAATATCATCTTATTTCTTAGTTCATGTAGGATTGGAGATGGTTTAGACCGTCAAAGAGTTGAGAGAAATTTTTCTTGTGCTTTTTGAAGGTCTGCCTTAGCTTGTCGAGCTCGAGATCAGATGTGGGAGAAATGTTTATCGTTAAGATCTTGGATCTTAAGATAAATTGTTGGGTGCCATGAGCCGATTTTTTCAAAATTGAATTTGTAATGGTTAGGAATCTATCATGACAAGTCCACATATTGCAGAATTTCCATGGGATCTTGCTTGGATTGAAGGGATTAGAAATTGTGACAATGCATGTCGTGTGACAAGAGAGGCTAGGGGGAGGACTTTTTATGAGGTTTGAGGACAATTTTGCAAACAATCATTATTAACTAAAGCTTTATCAAGCTTGGACTAGATAGTACTGTTGGACCAAGTGAACAAACACCCCTAAGAAGGGAGATCCATAAGTCCCAACCTTGAGTAGCAAGTTCTAAAATTATCCATTTTCCTATTAGAGAATCTTATTTCACTTTTCCTCTCTCTCATGTAAAGGACAACATTGAAATCTCCCATAATGAGCCATGGCTTGGGAGAAAAAGTATTCACATTATCTAAGTTAGCCTATAAGCTTAGTCTGTCCATGACTGAGCGGAGGCCGTAGACAAAAGAGGCAAAGTAGGATAATTTAGTGATTCTGCAGTTTACTACTCTATGCATGACTTGAGGTTGAGAATCAATGAGATTTACCTCGACCTTTTCCGAATTCCAGAGAATATTTATATGGATGCTAGGGTGGAGATCAAAATTAGTAGTGAATTTCCAGCCAAATAGCCTTTTACTTACAAAATAAATTGATTTTGGAGATGACTTGGTTTCCAATAGACCAATTGCATCAATTTTGGAAATTTTAATTAGATAGATGATCTCATCTTATTTTAGAGATGAGTTGAAGCCCCTAAGGTTCCAAGCATAGAGAATCATATGTCAGGATAGGTCCCTGGACTTTATGCTGCCAGGTCTCCAAGTTACTTGTTAATCATGAGTTTTCTCATCTTGGATCTTTGCTGCTTTAGCTTTTTAGGGGGGAGCTTTGGCTCGGGTAACTAGTTTAAAGAGAGTAGGTTCCTCCAAATCATTGGGATCATCTCTCGGGTTTGATGGAGAGGACGAAGTTGGCAAAGCTTGTTCAATTGTGTCTTGCGACCCAATTTTCTAAAAGCAAGTCACTTGAAGTAGAGGAAGAAACCGGGGAGTTAGCGAGGAGGTGGGGGGTTTGATGGATTCTTGGACTGGAGCACCTGGGGTTGGGATGGAAGTTTTCTTAGCCGTTATCGTGATGGATGCTTTTATTGGTTGAGGGGGAGGGAGGGGGAGACTTGAGTTTTTGCTGCCACTTTACGTATGCAAACAGTGGTCTTATGTCCAAATGTGCAAAAAAAGGAACAATATTGTACTTCGGTTTCAAATGTGACTTTTTCTGTGAATGGGTTTCCCTGTGTGTCAATCAACTTTACTTCCCTTAGAAGGTCTTTGGAAACATCTACCTTGATTAAAACCCTGACATATCCAATGTATCCAAGTGTTTTGATGAGCAAATCGGTCCTTATGGGTTTTCCCACCTTTGATGATATTCTACTAAAGATTTGCTCAATACAACATTCCAATGGTAAGTTGTGGAATGTTGTCCAAATTGTGACTATTTTGATCTCGTCCTCACAAAATTTGAAACAATCCAGCATGTTTTTTGATGTGAGGAATTGCCCAAAGATAGAGTAGGGGCCGATACTTACCACTTTATCTCTATCATTTGCCGATGGAAGATAAAGGTTATCCATCTATTGGTGTTTGGGATAACCTTTACCGAACCCCTTTAGCTATCTACTAGCTTTTGAAGACCTTCCTTACCTGGGTGCCTAGTAGGAAAATATCTTACCAAAGCATAACCAAGTGGTGGCTTTTGAACATCCAAAGTTGCGATGGAGGAAATTCTGATAGCTTCATCATGACAGGGCTCAAATGCCAGCCGAAGGCCCTGACCAATATGGGTTTGCCCACCTTCGATGATATTCTACGCAAGATTGGGAGATTTTAGTCTCGTTAGATTTCCTAGTCTTCTGACTAGGGCATTTGATCAAACAGGTTGTGTGCATAGAGATAGAATATTTCCCATTATAACCAGCAAAATTTGTCATAGGGAGATCCGAGGTACTTCGGGATTCTCCAGGGGGAATTGACATCATCGGCGGCGATGACCCCATAGAGCTTGCAAATGTGAACTTTGGAGACCGGGAGTGCTTCTTCAATCAATTTTAAGAGCTCTGTGGAGGTTGGTTTCTTATTTGACTTCTTTTGCATGGTTTGCTTAAAGAGGCTACCGGAGTTTCCAGTTCCCTAAGTGGAAAATTCCAACACGTAGTAATGGATAAGACTCAGAACCTTGGAGGGAGATTTTGTTTTTTTTTCCGCCGGTAACTGCTATTTTCTGCCAATATCAGCTAACCGGCACCGAAAACGGCCAACAAGCGCCAGAAATGGCTACCCTGGAAGCAGTAACTGCTAGTTTTGGTAACTACACCTTGAATGCCGAATCATTCAAGGCCCCCCACACCTTGAATTTTTACCATGAAACATTGACACAGCAAGCACACATAGCGAAGACATTTGGCATTCCCAATCTCTATCATTGCCTCCAAGTACGGGCCATGAACTCACACACCTTCACAAAAGAAAATTGTCAATGACACTAGCACAGAGTACCAGGTATCTAAACACCTCATAACCTTAGCTTCGATATAATGAGGCAAATAACTTATGAATGTTTCTGTCAGACAGAATTACGATGTTTATGAAAATAGAAAAGCAAAATATTGGCGGATAACGAGCAAATAAAACCAGAACATGATCTCACTATAAAAGGATTTAAAACATAGATTGCTTATGAAATACCCCTTTAGCTAACCAAATTCACTGATTCCTGATGCTAGGTAAAATAATATGAAAGAAAAGGTTCCTCATGAAGTCAAACATGCATCAAAGTTAGTCAATTTTTAAAGGGAATATCATTTCAATATAGAAGTCATAAATCATCCAGGAAATTTATTTTTTATCTGCACCAAGGAGGAAATTTTTCAGGAAAGATTATTGTACTAGGCTGCATAGCTGATTTAAGAAGTTATTATTTAATATTCTTGCAAAAGGATAACATTTTTTAAGCAATAATTCAAGAAGGTTGAATATAACTTTTCTATCTTCATGTTCCAACTTCTTTCAAAGAAGTCTAGCCACCACTAATTGATATTGATGAGTTCTTCGAGTACACCAGCAGGTGTAGGGGCCTTACAATCAACAAGATATTTTCCTTAAAGGTTTGACAATTTCATGTCCATGATACTAACATTCTTATCATTCTAGGAAAATTTTTATGTTTATCATCAAGTTTTTGTAATCTTAATCTTTTTGAGGTTATGCTACAAAGTAAATAATCAAATAGGGTAAATAAAAATAAAAAAATTACCAAATTTGAAACTGATAATCCTAAGTAGTAGCCCCGACCGAAATAAACTTATTGAAAGAGAAAAATTATGTGCATTTTGAAAGATTTTTAAGTGATTCTGAAATCCTAATCTAGGATCATTAAGGACAACATTTTTTTTATCACCATATAGTATGTTACAATTTATTAAGGCCGTTGATGGGATATGAAATATAAATAAGCATGATAATTAGGCTTAGATTTAATCCACATCCAAAGGGATAAAAGAAGAATTGGGTTCTCTTTCGCATGTTTCTTTTCTTAAAGGATTTAGAAATCAAATCCTTGACTCATTAAAGAGTTGGGTCCCTCCATTATGATGGGACCCTGAGTACATATGCAAAGATGCAGAAGGAAAATATTTCTTTTCTTTTGCATCCTTGCGTACAACAAGATCTCGGATCTTGATGTATTTGTCAAGTTGTGAGGAACCTCCTAGTTACTTATCGTAATTTCTATTTTCAAAGTAATATCATCCCGCACTTGGTCCACAGTTTTTTCCAAATTGAGTTTCCATGTAAAATTCTTGAACTTCATTTTGATGGATTTGTCTCTTCCTATTGACCGTTATTTTTACAGCGTGAATAAAATATTCCTAGTTTTTTTTTCGGAATGCATCTACTATTATTTTTCTTATCGGTTATTTAGTTGTGTAATTGTACTTTGTGAGTAAGTTTTGTCTAAGAGTAAGTTCAATACTCTTCATAATTATTCTATATTATGGCTATTAGGATTATTTTTCTTACCAAATGGTATCGAAGCCTTGTTATCGTGGCAGGAAAAGTTAAAATTGAAAAAAATTTAATAGAAATAATTTCTCTATGTGGAATGTCAAAACAAAAGTTAAATTGCGGATAAATGGGGTACTATAGCCATCGGTGATAGAATAAAGAACGTTAAAAATGAGAAATGATACAGAATAAATGTAGATGTTATTTCTATTTTACATCTGGCTCTTCCAGATGATAGTTTATTAGAATTATCAAAATTAACTACTACAAATATGTTTGAGATATGGTGACAGAGTTATACGAGGTGGAGTCTTTGCATAATATAATTTTTTTGAAAAACATTTTTATACTCTTCATGTGTCTTAGTCAACTTCAGATGCAGAACACATCAATACTTTCAATACGCTATTTACTCAACTCACAGCGATGAAGCAAAAAATTAACTCTAATAAAAGAATTGAATTTTACTTTAGAGTTTCCAAAATCATATGAAAATCTAATTAAAAAATTTTATGAGCATTGTTTTAACAAGATTGAAATTCAAAGATGTTACAACTGCAATTATTGCAGAAGAAAGTAATTGAAAGAACGAGGACCACTCTATAGACATCTTATCTATAATGAGAGGAAAATCAAATAAACGTAGAGTCCTTGGAGCTACCACGAGAATCAACTCTCCTTCACCCCATTCTCTCTATTTTTAGGTGTTTAAGTTGAATCTTGGTTAGAAGTGAAAGTGTGTGAGGTTGATTAATGCACTTTGAGTGAATCTAGTGCACTTTCGAAGCAAGAAAAGAGAGAAAGAGGTGAACCCACGACCAAGGAATCTTGTCTCTATTCTAAAGGTTGCCAAGTGAGCAAGTGGTGGAGATTATTGAAGATAAGGACCTAAGGTAAGTTAGTATTAAGAGTGCATGGTCCTTAAGGATATTTATGATGCATGTACAATTGTGGAATGTTTGGGGTGTAACTCACGATACACCGACCTCAAGTCCTTTAAGGATTGTTTTTGTGCATTGTTTGTGATTAAATGATTGTTGATTGTGTTAAAATTCAATGTTATAACTCGAGGGTATGCAAAAATTAAATAATATTATGTTCATGCATACGTATAAATTCTTCATGGTCACATATTCACGCATCATATTTTCTTGCAAAATGTAACGAACTATTTTCATGCATGGTTTTGAAAAAGCAACAGTATCAACGGAGTGTAAGTGGTCGTATGGGTGGCCAATAAACTTATACTTACGTACTCTTGATGATTAATAACAGAAATAGTTAAAATGTAAATAAATAAATGATTATTACAGGCATGAACACTTGCCTAGTAGTAATGTAAGTGGGCCTTAGTAAGTAAATGTAGAAGTTGGGTGGTGGGCAGTGTTCTTGAAATCCTACAATATTTCAAAGAGAATAAGACACTTAAAAGAAAATATGTAACAAACTTAAGCATGTTTTCTAAATGTTATATTAGCATTAATGCATTTTATAGTTATACTACTTACCGAGCACTCATAGTTTAGGCTTTGCAATGTAGGTGAGCTGATTAGGAATGATGTTCAGACGGGAGAAGATGATGATTAGAGCCGGAGTGTATTCAGATGAAAAATTGTTATTGAGTGACGACCCGTAGGGAGTGGCTCATACATACACACACTGTTATGTTTTAAATTGGCTATAGATTTTGTAAATAAATTGTAATTTTTTTGTAGTGATGTAAGGATAAATGGTTTTTATAATTATGTGTCTAAAGTTTCTTGGATCAACGGTATGTATAATTATGTGTAAAGTTTTTTTTAGTATTTGGTATTAGTTTTTGCTACATATTTAAAATAAGTAAATTTATTTTATTTTCTCGCACCAGTGAAAAATAATTATAACCATTTTTAAAGTGCAAAGTTATTTTACATAACTTAAATCATGGCATTTAATTCATAATTAATGAGCAAGTCAGTAAGTAGAATGAGTAACGATCCGCCAACCGGGTTGTTACAGAGTGGTATCAGAGCACATGTAAAAGAGAGTTCACCGAGTTAAGTTGATTCAGTATACAGCTCAATAACCCATTTTCATTCGAATACACTTTTGTTGCTAAAATTATATGATAGGAAAATAATTATTTGTGGTCTTGATAAAGTTAGTTATGATTGAAGGATAATGGTGTGAGGAAGGACAACTGTTCAAGAGCGATAGAGCAGTAATGAAGCTGCCATATATCGATTGTCAAGACTAGTTAACTCTCAGTTTCAGCAATTAGAGATGATGATAAATCGTGAGGAGCACGAAAATGTACAACATCATAATGCTAAAGAGCTCAGATGTGAGAGGTTTTGGAAGCTGAATTCTCCTCAGTTTGATTGGCAGCCTTGTGATCCAATGTATGTAGAGGAGTGGATTCGCTCATTGGAGAAGATTTTTAAGTATGCTAAAATTGAGGAGGAGGAAGTTAATTGTGCCATTTTTATGTTGACTATGGACGCGAGGTATTGGTGGGACACTGTTGAAGTTACTACTGAAGTTCAGAATATGTCATGGGGAGCATTTTAAAGGAATTTTCTATCGAAATTATTTTAGTTCGACAGTTCGTAATAAGAAAGAGAATAGATTTTATCCAGCTAAAGCAACTAGGGTCAATAGCTGAATATGTACGACAATTTCAAGCTTTGGCAAAGTTTGCTTCACATATGGTGGCAACCAATGAGGACAAAGTAAATCAATTTGTTCAAGGACTAAAGCCAAAAATTTATCTAGGTGTCAGGACTGCGGGAACTGAAGATGTTCCATAATCTAAGGTGGTGTCAAAGGCACTAGATGTGGAGGAAGCTAGATGGAAGGTGCAGATGAAACTACAAGATATCCCAGTGGTTCAAGAATTTTCAACGGTATTCTAAGATGATTTACCGGGACTACCCCCTCATCGTGAAATTGAATTTGTAGTGGACGTATATCCTGGAGCAAAACCAGTATATGAGAATCCATATCGTATGGCTCCAGCTGAGTTAAAAGAGTTGAAGGTACAATTGGAAGAATTTGTCAGCAATATGTCCTAGTTTCTCTTTGTGGGGGCTCCTATATTGTTCGTTAAAAAAGGGACCGAAACCTATGAATATCCATTGACTACTGTGAATTGTACAAGTTAACAGTGAAGAATAAGTACCTAGTGCTTAGGATTGATTATCTATTTGATCAATTACAGGGTGCACACATATTTTCCAAGATTGATTTATGGTCGTGAAATTATCCGTTAAAGGTAAAGGAAGAAGATATCTCAAAGACGGCCTTGATAACAAGGTATTGGCTTGATGAGTTTCTCGTGATGTCATTCAGGTTGAAAAATGCTCCAGCTGCGTTATGGATCTTATGAATAGGGTGTTCCATGAAAATCTAGACAAATTTGTTATTGTGTTTATCGATGATATTCTGGTGTATTCCAAGACAGGGGATCAACACAAAGAGCATTTGAGGATGGTGTTAAATAAGTTGAATCAATATCAATTATATGATTAATTAACAAAATGTGAATTTTGGTTAGATCTGGTGTATTTTTTGGGTCACATGATTTCTAAAGATGGGATTTCAGTGGATCCAACAAAAGTGCAGGTTGTTCATGACTGGCCACTGCCAAAGAATGTAATAGAAGTATAGAGTTTTCTTGGACTAGCAGGTTACTACCGAAGATTTATTAAAAGATCTTCTAAGATTGCTATACCGTTGACCCGATTAACTATAAAGAATGTGAAGTTTTTGTGGTCAGATGCGTGTGAGAACAGTTTTCAATTGTTAAAGGATAAATTAACCATAGCGCCAATGCTATTACTTCTGAAGGAAGACGGTGATTTCAGCATATATTGGGTTGCATCGAAGATGGGATTATGATGTGTGCTGATACAAGAGGAAAAAGTAATTACATATGCATCAAGACAGTTGAAAGAGTATGAGAAGAATTATCCTACTCGTGATCTTGAGTTACCTGCAATAGTTTTTGCACTGAAGATATGGAGACATTATTTATATGAATGCCGTTGCGAGATATTTACAGACCATAAAGGTCTTAAATATCTATTTAGAAACAGCTGGATTTAAGACAATAACGATGGCTCGAGTTTTTGAAAGACAACGAATTTGAGATCAAGTATCATCTAGGAAAAGCAAATGTGATGGCCGATGCATTGAGCAGAAAGTCTATAATAGTCCAAGATGAGCTTTGGCAGGGAAAAATTTAAGTGGTAGCAAATCTGACAGTGCAGTTAGCTGCCTTAATAGTGAGGTCGAATGTGTTAGACCAAATTAGTGAAGCTCAAAAGAAAGATTAAAGGTATATGCAGTTTATAGTGGGACAAATGCCTAGCTCTCACGAATTTCATTGTTCAAAGGAAGAGATACTTAAGTTTCGTGATAGATGGTATATTCTACGTAATGAGGAGTTAAGGAAAGATATATTAAAGGAAGCTCATTCTTCAAAATTTTCCATTCATCTAGGGACAACAAAGATGTATCATGTCTAAAAGTAATGTTTCTGGTGTGAAAAATGATATTGTGAAGTATGTGGAATCGTGTCTAGTGTGCCAACAAGTTAAACCGGAACATTTGAAACCCACGGAAGTGTTAAAATCATTGGTTATTCCGTAATGGAAATGAGAGCATGGTTCTATGGATTTTGTCGTAGGATTGCCCAAGACAATTAAAGGCTATGACAACATATGGGTAATTATTGATCGGTTTAAAAAGTTTGCTCATTTTATTTTGGTAAAAGTAAATTTTTCCATGGAGCAATAAGCTGAGTTGTATATGCAGGAAGTTATACGGTTGCATGGAGTTCCAGTTTCCATAATATCAGATCGAGATGCAAAATTTACGGAGTTCCAGTTTCCATAATATCAGATCGAGATCCAAACTTTACGTCAAGATTTCGGAAGAGTTTAAATAAAGCTATGGAAAAATTATTGGCATTTAGCACAGAGTTTCATCCTCAGACGGATGGTAAGACTGAGAGGACTATTTAACTTCTAGAGGATATGTTATGTGCTTGTGTTATGGATTTCCAGAATGCATGAAGCAAGATGTTATCGTTAGTAGAATTCTTGTATAACAATAGATATCAATCATTGATTGGTATGACTCCATTTGAAGCGTTGTATGGAAGAAAGTGAAGATCTCCATCATTTTGGAGTGAAGTGGGTAAAAAAAAAATATGGACTAGAAATGTTTCCGCAAACGGTGGAACAAGTAAAAATTATACAGCAAAGGATGAGAACTACTCAGAGTCATCAGAAGAGTTATGATGATCAACGACGAAGAGCATCAGAATTTAGCGAAGGAAAAGAACTGTTTTTAAAAGTTCAACAATTTAAAAGGGCAATAAGATTTGCGAGAAAAGAAAATTTGGCACCAAGATTTATTGGGTCATTTTCTATCTTGAAGAAAGTGGAAAACATGGCATATATGCTTCAACTACCAGAGTCATTGGCTGGAGTTCACAATGTTTTTCATGTATCACTGTTGCAAAAATGCATTTGTGATCCATCTCAAGTAGTGGAAGTAGAACAGATTGTAAAAAAGCCAAATTTGAGATATGAGGAGAGGCCCATAAGGATTTTGGATACAAAAACGAAAGTATTGCGAAATAATCAGATTCCATTGGTAAAATTTTTGTGGCAAAACCATAATGTGGGAGAGGCTACGTGGGAAAGAGAGCAAGAGATCAAGGAAAAGTATCCAGAGTTATTTCAAGTCTAAATTTTAAGGAAAAAAAATTTTTTGTTAAGGAGGGAGAATGTAATAACCCTCATTTCATGCATAGTCTTATCGTATATGTATAGGTGTAAAATGTACGGTAATGTGATGCATTTAAAAAGAAGTGTAGATAAGTTCATGAGCGGTAGACACTTGTACAAATCCGTCACGCGATTCATGTAAAATGCAAATAACAAGTGGCTCAAATTTTATCAAAGTTTTTACAAGGGTTTAAAACATAAATATTAAAGTATGTGAAGGATATTGAAGACTTTGGAAGCAACTTAAAAGGGAGGGGTCAAATGGCATAGAAACACCTCCTACTTTTGCCACCTCCACCTTAATACATCTGAATGTTTTGATTATATTACCTAAGGTCCTTCTTCAGCATAAAATACCACGACTATAAGCTCTTTTAAAAGCGAATTAAAGTTGATTGGAGATTTTAGGGAGCAACTTAAAAAGGAGGGGCAAAGTAGTATAAAAACACCTCCTACATTGGCCACCTTCACCTTAGTACAATTGATTGTTTTAATTAAATTACCTAAGGTTCTTCTTCAGCAAAACATCCCATGAGCATAAGCTTATTTGAAAGTGAATTAAAGTCAATTGGAGACTTTAAAGAGAATAAGAGACTTAAAAGAAAATATGTAACAAA
>QAOC01040303.1:0-101513 GCA_003255005.1 Begonia fuchsioides | reverse complement strand
AGATCTTCTTTCAATTCTTTCCAACTTCTTCGGGATCGGGAGATTATTCCAACATCTCGGATTAGGAAATATGGTATCTTTTCTGCCAGAGACAGAGAAGGTGAGCGACGTAATTATCGGAGTTGTGGACTCCGGAGCATGGCCGGAGAGTGAAAGCTATTCCGACGAGGGGCTTGGTCCGGTTCCTGCGAGCTGGAAAGGCAAATGCGAGGTGGGTAATAATTTCAACTCTTCGAGCTGCAATAAGAAACTGATCGGAGCGAGGGTTTTCTTGAAAGGGTACGAAGCAACGAACGGGCTGATAGACGAAGCTCAAGAGTCGAGATCTCCGAGAGACGACGTTGGGCATGGAACTCACACGTCTACTACAGCCGTTGGCTCTGCCGTCCCCGGAGCTAGCCTCTTTGGCTTTGCTAACGGAACGGCGAGAGGTATGGCCAGCAAAGCTCGAGTCGCCATGTATAAGGTTTGCGGGCTCCAAGTCTGCGTCGGCTCTGATCTTCTGGCCGGCCTTGAAAAAGCAGTTGAAGATGGTGTTAACATAATATCCATGTCCATGGGGGGCTCTCCTGAAGATTACTACAATGATGTTTTGGCTATTGGAGCTTTCAAAGCAGTAGCTAAAGGTGCATTCGTTTCCTTCGCCGCCGGGAACGTCGGACCTTTTGCTGGAACAGTCACGAACGTGGCTCCATGGATCACCACCGTCGGCGCCGGAACTCTAGACCGAAAGTTCTCCGTTCATATCAAACTTGGAAATTTAAAAAGCTACCCAGGAGTCGCGCTTTACAGCGGAAAACCATTATTGGAACCATTACTTCCCCTTGTTTACGGCGGCCAGGTGAACAAGTCAATTTACGGTTCGTTTTGCATGAGCAAGAGTTTAATTCCGGAGCAAGTGGCCGGGAAGATCGTGGTTTGCGATGACGGATACATACATAAAGCCAAAAAGAGCCTGGTGGTGAAAAAAGCTGGTGGGGCTGGAATGATTTTAGTCAAGTCGGACATTTACGTTGATTCAGTCAACGACTGTCATTTCTTACCAACCTCGGAGGTTAGAAAGGAAATTGGTGATGAGATAAAGCGTTACATTTTCACAGAAGCTAATCCAACGGCGACAATAACTCCGGGAGTAACGGTGGTGGGTGTCTGGCCTTCACCGGTGGTGGCATCGTTTAGTTCTCGAGGCCCGAATCGGATAACCGCCGAAATTCTGAAACCCGATTTGATCGCTCCCGGAGTAAACATTCTGGCCGGATGGAGCGGCGCCGCCGGACTGACCGGTCTGGAAGAGGACAAGAGAAGAATGAAGTTCAACGTGATATCAGGTACATCTATGTCATGTCCTCACGTTAGCGGGTTGGCCGCGCTCCTCCGAGCGGCTTACCCAGAATGGAGCCCGTCCGCCGTGAAATCCGCCCTCATGACCACCGCCTACGCCTCCTACAAAAACGACGAAACTATAATAGATGAATCAACGGGTGAAGCCGGAACTCCGTTTGATTTTGGCGCCGGACATGTAAACCCCGCCTCCGCTCTCGATCCAGGCCTCGTCTACGAAACCACCATCGACGACTATTTCAACTTCTTCTGCGCATTAGGCTACGACTCGTCCCAAATGAAGATCGTCACAGGCCGAGATTTCAAATGCGAAATGAGCAAGAATTACAGCTTAGGAGATTTTAACTACCCTTCATTTGCAATTCCTCTAGAAACAGCTCCCCGCGAATCAACCACCGTGAAACACAGGAGAACTCTTACAAATGTCGGTCCTCCGGCGACGTACCGTGTATCACTTTCAACTCCTTCGTATGTAAATGTCAGCGTGGAGCCTGAATCACTGAAATTCACAGAAGCTAACGAGAAGAAAAGCTTCACCGTTACTTTCACAACCACGTCCATGCCGACGGGAATTATCAGCTCTGGCCGTCTAGAATGGTCAGATGGAAATCACACAGTTGGAAGCCCCATCGCTTTTATCTGGACATGAAGAACAGAACATCCATGACGGAAGAGTATTAAATAAGCTAATGTTCATCAAACCGAGGAAATAAATGGCTCTCGAACATTATGAAACAGGCTTGCCGACATCTTGAACAAGACAGAATCCTCGTACCGAAAATGTCAGCTTTGTAGTTTTCGATTTTGTAGTTTACATGTTACTGTGTAAGGCATATTGATCTGAACTGATTTCTAGTGTTCAAGTGAAGCATACCATTATTCCATAGACTCTGAAAGCAAATAAACGATGAAGCACAAGGAAAACCAGTCAGAGATCTGATAATTTACTGCTATTGGAATTACAGAAACATCATTAATGGTAGAGCTAACAGCTACCACAAACGATGACAATGGAACTATGCTTGCAAATAAGACCAAACTTGGCTTCTTTAGCTAAATTGGCCACTACCCAAAATGGCTTTCTACGCCCCTGTATTGATGTATCTACTGGCTAACCCGAAAACATATCATAGTGGTAGAAGATTGAACACGAACTCGCTGTCACTCAATCGGCCTTCCAGATGAGGTTGCTTCCATGGCTGTCGTGATACTTGTCTAAGCTTGTTTTTACTTTGGCATGGTATGCAGCTGAAGCTACTGCGTTTTGAATGCTTTGACCCTCTGCCTGATGGATCTCATGAGCATCGTTAATGGCCGCGAATCTTAGTTCGGCAGGGGGAATGAAGCAATCCATTGACAAACCACGGACATTGAAAGCCACTTCCTCGATAGTCCATGCTTCTTCCATCCGGGTTTTCGTGTGGCTCATTGCAGTTTCTCCAAATCTGAAAAGGGTTACCACTGATCGACCAGAATGGGAGATCATAATTCCCTCTATGGGTCTGTAGTTATCCAAGAACGAGTTGATCGTAGTTTCCCAATACACGGCGTCCCCTCCGATGTTTTGAATTCGAGTCAGGTGGGAGTCTTCTATGTGTATGAGAAGCCCTGTTTTCTGGCTGAAGTAGCCGAACAAAACGTGCCGAATAATCTCCGCCGGGCCTTCGCTTCTCTCCTTCAATGTCATTGGATCGGCAGTAAGTTTCAGAATGAAACAGTCTTCTCCATTGATCTTCTTTTCGCCAGTGCATTTCGAATTAGCAAACAAGCCGGCAGTGGATTTTGGATCAAGACCCTGTAATGAAAATCAAGCAAGAAAGATAAATTAAAGATAAAAGAAATTCATGCAATTGAAATCCAGAAACTTTAACCTGAAGAGCCCGGCGTAAGGGTCTGACTGGCCCTTTAGCAGCATGGGCACCGAGCCAGGGGGTGTGCCTCCACACGTGCCTTCCATTGCAGCCAGCATGAACTTTGCTGCCAGAAAGTGCAAGCTCTATATACCACATATCTGGATTCATCTGCCACAACACAAACTCCCCCGACTCAGCAGCCTTTGCAGAGTTTCGGCTCTTGAGTACTCTGTTTGCAGTTTCGAATTCTGAAGCTATCATTCTCACTTTTCCTATGGCGTATGCATTATGGATAGAATTTTGCGCCTTCTGACCACCTGTGGCTGCCGTGTACTGCTGCAGTATGTAGTGTGCTGATGAAGTCTCCTACGAAAGGAAAACAAGACTCTAAGGATCTCAAAGAAATTGATCAAACAGAGGCTTCACTCTTATCTAGCAATCATAATTCATCGGCAATAGAGAAGAGACATTCAGCAGAAGATTTAGTATGAAAATAAAGTAATCAAGAGTTCAGTCATGTCAAAATATAATCAGAACAGCGAACTCACAATGGGGGTGTCCTTTATGCTCAGGTGAGCAAAATTGTCGACTGAGCTAACTTGGATGGGAGCAAGCGGAGCGCCCAAGACCCCAAGCAGCAGCCGCAGATCGGAGCGTTTGTAGGCCGTGCAAGAGACAGGAGGCGCCCTACATTGCTGGCCCTTCATCCAATGACCCCATTTAGATTCTATTCTCGAATCTCCACCGTCGGGTCCTTCCTTCAAAGGCGAGAGCGTTTCTGCGGCCCTCAAGCCCCCGGATCTCCCACTGAACTGTTCAGATTTGGCCGTACGGCGGTTCTTCTTCCGGTGTCGCAAAGTTGAACCAGATGGAAAACTCCTCGCTGGACTCTTTGCCCGTGACCTCGACGGTGACAGTCCTCTCACTACCTCTTCTTTCAGCGCCGAGAAGAACCCTTGTTTTCTCTCCATTCAAAAGCGTCACCCAGAAAATTAAAAAGACGCAAACAGACCAATTGGGTATGAAACTGAAAACTAGCTCTCACTACAATGAAATGGTAAAGCAAAATGATTAGAGACAAAGGGAGACTAGGTTTTCAATGCTGAAAACTCTAAAAGAGAAAATCAGCTATGGCAGAAACAAGTGGGGAAAAATTGGCCGGAGAGAAGCGAAAACGGAGTACAGGAGTGCAATAATCTTCGTCTCTTCTTTGCTTTTGGTTTTATTTCTTTTTCACTACTTAGAAAGCGAGCCCGAAGAGAAGCTCGGAGGCAAACGATAGAGGGTAAGGGTTGGTTGTTTGGTACGTGGTGGGTGTGAGCGTTAGCGGGCTGTTGCAGCTACAGAGCTAGAAGACGACGTCGCCGATTATCTGACAAACCCCATTTCACCTGACTGCAAGACAACCCGACAGCATTCACATTTTCTTTGAGCACGTTAAACCACGGACCGCAATGGTTTTCCCGGTTCGGTTCAAACATGAAATATGTTTGATTTTGGTTTTTGATTCAGAAGTTAAAAAGAAAACCATTTAAAAAAACCATTATCCCGGTTCGGTTCAAACATGAAATACGTTGATGGGGATTTAGGAGAATGGAGGAAAAGGTGCCGTCCCTTCTTTTTAGTTTTGAATCATGGGCCACGATTGCCTTCTCTAACCAAGATGGGCTTTTCAGGCCCATTAACCCTCGAGTCGAATGCGCTTTGACTCTACAAATAACTTAAAACGAGATGCAAGTGACACTCGTGATGGGTCGGGATGGAACGAATTCGATCAGATCGGATCAGTTGATGTCCCTCTCACGGTTCTTGTTCAAATCTGGTACTAATTTTGGTTATTCCACCTGAACGGGCTATGAGGACAATATCTATAAGTTATTGTTGCAATACGTCCTACGATGGTGTGAACAGATTACAATCTCACATCGTTTCGGACACATTCATTGAACTATTTCTTATAAGTTAAGTGTCATCTTTGTCTACTACGACTCATTCAGAGTTTATTATAAGATTAAAACTCAATTTAAGCCTGAGTTTTTTTATAAATAACTTGATTGAGGTATAAGTTTTAAAAAAATCAATTTTAGACTCCTCAGACATTCGATACAGACGCACTCACCCTTTTTCGGATGCTGCGACCCTTCGTATTTGACGTCCCATACCAACGCACTAATCTTAAAAACTAATTTTTATACATTTTTTCTTATTAAAAGGATAAATTCGTGAATAGTCAAGACCGTGGATGCTATATAAGTGGGTCACCGTCACCGCAATCAGATGACGCCACTCAAACGAGAAAAAATGAAAGGACTATCCATAAACGTAGACTATCTCATTTCAAATTTCAAGAGTGTCAAACGGCTTCTCTTTCAGCTGACATCATCGTGATCAAAGCACTGTAACAGAATCTGTAAGAAGATGGCGAGAGAGCCGTCTCTCGGTTTCTCTCTCTTCAAATACGTTGAAAGTTCACTTTTTTATTCAACCCTGCAACGGTGCAACCCCATGAAGCTCTGAAGCCCATGAAAGCGAAGAAGCCCTTCGTCATCTTTCAAAAAACTGCCTGACAGAGCCAAACCCCACCACCTGTTTTTTCTGCTTTCCTTCTACCTCTGACCCTCATCCAGTTCTTCCCCGTTCCCAAGAACCCAACAGTCTAATCAACGCAGTTTATATTTGACTCGTTTCCAGAGATGGGTCTGCGTTTTCCGGTGGTTCTGAGATGGGGAGAGCGAAGCTTCAGATCAGGAGGATTGAAAACACGACGAACAGGCAGGTGACTTTCTCGAAGCGAAGAAATGGAATCATCAAGAAAGCTTATGAACTTTCCGTTCTCTGCGACGTCGATGTTGCTCTTATCATGTTCTCCCCCTCCGGCAGACTCAGTCTCTTCTCCAGATCCAAAAGGTTATCCATCTATGATTTAGGTTAACCCTATTCCGATTTTTCGAAACCAACGTTGATTAAATGCTTCTTCTTTTTTAATTTTCTTTTCAGCGTCGAAGAAATTCTTTCAAGATATGTTAATTCGCCGGAGCATGATCGTGGCCGGTAACTCATCATCTGAAGTACTCCTCCTTCAGCTATCTTTTCTCCATGTTTTTGTTTTATTCTCAGTTCTGCTTATTCGTTTCTCTCTTTTGCTTCAAAATCATACTCGAAACTATTAAGTCTGCATAATTATGACTGTCTCCGAACAAGTCTTGGCAAGCTCAAAAACGAAGCCCGTCAAAATGCCAGTCCAAGTTCTCCCAGAACGGACACTCAGCTCAAGGTCAGCACATTTACAAACATTTGTTCATAATTATGATTTTTTAATTATTGTTTTGAAATTTGTAACTTTTGCCACTTAAACACAGCTTGAAATACTCAGCAATCGATCTCTGCTGGTCGACTTGAACAAAAGACTTAGGTGAGTCCATCAACTATGTGACATCTTAACTAAAACTTGAATTGAAAACCTCTTTCTTTCTACCAGGGCATATGAAGGAGATATTCTTGAAATCTCATCACTCTCGGAGGCCGGATACTGGGAGCGAATTCTTGTGGAAACGCTACGAAAAGTTCGTGATCGAAAGGTTTGGGATGCAATCAATGATTAAAAGAGAACCCAAAATTGTCCATCTTTAAGAACCTGTCAATAGTTCAAAAGATATGTGATTATAGGCATCATATCTAATCTAACTCTTTTGGGAATGAATATAGGCACATCTTGTTCAAGAAACAGCAGCAAACATGGATGGATCCATGAACAACTTCCTTCTAACAAACAGGGTTTCACTGTCTAAATTTTCTTCGCCCAGAGACCAAAGAATCGAGATGGACGAAATCTCATCGTCGGCCCCAACACTCGTTCGTGGTCTGGAAAACCACGACAATGCACATCATTCTGGGCTTGGACAGGCTGGTAACTTAAACTCACTTGATATCGTCACCCCAGAATAGCTTCATCAACACTCAAGATGAACTTTGCTGAATTAAATGCGATCTCCCTGATTTCGAATGTTTTTTTGCAGGCGATGGACGCTTTCGTGAATCCGAGCCGGAATTAAGAGCCGACATCCTGGTGGATGTAGTTCGGGTAACTTCTCCACAGTTCAATTGGACATGAAATCATTGGGAGTGGCAATGCTTTTAGTTTTTTGGGAACAGCTCTTCGAAATTGAGCACTAAGCTTCTTTGAGGTTGCAAACGATTTAAAAAAAATTCCAAATCAAAATTGATTATGACAATTTTTGCACGATGCATGTTTTTATTATTTTAACTAACTATTTAGATTTTTTAAATCATTTTCCAACTTTAAAGGACAATAGTATACAAGTTTATCTTGCAATTTTTAAATGTTTTTAATAAAGTATGTATTTTAAATAAATTATATTATTATTTGAAATAAAATAATTATAATAAATCGTATAAATGTTAAAACATTTGAAACTTTGCAGAATATTATCTTATAGTGTTGTAAATGTGTGATACAAATTTTAAAAAATTCTAATATTATTTAGTTAGTAAAAACATTTTTAATAATTATTTTAAAATGTCGATAGGTGGCCCAATCTTCTAACACAGAAGATGTTGTTCAGCGCCCCTCACCAAGTACTAGATGTATTGTGTATCTGATAACAAGATGACAAAAAATGTCGATAGGTGGCCCAATCTTCTAACACAGAAGATGTTGTTCAACGTCTGTCGCCAAGTACTAGATGTGTTGTGTATCTGATAATAAGATGACGTAAATGATTAAATTATCTTTAATTTATAAGTTGTTACATTCAAAATAATTTCATTGAAAAACATGTACGAGATTTAATCAAACCATTAAGCCAACAATTCTTTTGAGTTTGTAGCTAGGTATCCATGCAATAAGATTTCTACTAAACTATGAAAGAAGGCAATTAGACGCTCATTGCATTCATCAGAAACTTATAAAATTGAATCTCTTCTGAAGTTGTGATTTTAAAAGCTTATTATAAGTATTTGTCAAAAGCAATATATTACTGAAATTCGATCCTTCTAAGTCATCGCGTGACCAAAAAAGAATAATAGTCTAAGATCCCATGAATCAGACGAACGAGATCAGGCCTATCACGAACACACGTACAGATTTGGACCATTTAATGTATGTAACGCACTTTTATCTCCACCTAAAACTCTCTGAAACATTCAAAAAAGATGGTTTTTTGACAGCCTCTAAATTAGACTGTTTGTAGGGTGCGCATGATTTGACCACTCGAACACGTCCTTCAAGCCTGCAATATTGCTTGTTCTTTCTAACCACTTTCAAAAATTTCACATTATTTTCTCTCTAGAAAGAGAAATGTACAGCTGAGACGAAGGAACCCTAATTTTAACTCCATTAGAGGGGTGTAATGAAGCCACTGCAGCTTTTTGGACCGAGCAGAAAAAGCTTCGCCGGCTATTACCCTTGTTTTGGGGAACTGAAAGACAGAAAGGAAAGCGAAATGGGAAGAAATAAAAGATTTTGTGAAGCGTAAAAGAATACAAAAAGTAAAGAAAGAGAAAAAGTGTTCTTCGTGAGTTGTGCCCTAAATTTTGCAGTGTTTGTTTATGCTTGATTGCCATGGATTCATGTTTCTTTTGAGTTCAACACTGCCACCCAAAGACAAAGAAAACCCTTCTTCTTGTCACCAGAAACTGGGGAGAAAACCTATTTCGCCTATCTTTTTCTCTCTCTAGACAAAGAAAATATGGATTTTCAGAGAACGCTGCACGCTTGTTTGATGCAGAAGGTTGTAGTTTTGATTTTCCTCCTGGTTTTTGTCTGCGGCAAAGAGAAGATGGTCGTGGCTCTGCGTCTCAACTGTTCAAATGCAGGAGAGAAGCAACAAAAGAAGCAGCAACAGGAGCTCCGTAGGCACTCACTGGACGCACTGTTTTCCAGCAAGAGAAAGGTTCCCAACGCGTCTGATCCACTCCATAATCGCTAAAGTTTCATAATTCTCTTATAATGTAGAGGACTCGTTGCATGTTTGTTTCTGGGTATTTTTCTTCTTCTATCTGTCATGAATTCTGTGCAAAAGAGATCTGTAAATTGAATTCATCGAGTGACTGAAAGAAGCAAAGTCACTGTTTCACGCCGTCGCTCGTCATACGGAAATTTATCCTCCATTAATCGCCATTGAAGCTCTGGTTTTCAGTTTCAAGCCACAAAAGCCAAGTGAAGCAGATAACGAGTGTTCAGACGTGAGACAAAGATGACAATGTAAACACGGTGCGAAGAGGACGGAGACGGTAAGCTCACCGAGGCGGGCAAAATCGTACGGAAATGCATAGGCAAGAAAACATATTCATTTCCAACGTCGGAATCTGTACGGAAGCCCGCTGACACGCCAACGCCTGACTTCTGGAGTCTAAATCATTTCCATTTTTGCCAAGGTCTAACTCGAACATTACGCCATTAGAGGCTATAAATAAACCGTCACCACGGGTTGGTCTAGCAATCTAATACAAATAAACCGGATATTACCATATTCAATTGGTTTTGTTTCAATTCTACAAATTTATTAGTTCAATTCTAGTCTGAAAAACTCATAGCATAAATACGATAGTTTGATTTTAGTTTTTGAGAAAATCGGACTCACTCGGACCACGAACACCTCTGATCGATAGTAGTGAGAGATATAATAAAAATTTCAACTCGAATGAGCTTCTCGAGAGAGAGCTAAATAGCCGAGCTTGCTTCAATAACAAGCCGAGCCTCCTTTCTTACCATTGAATGGTAATTGGTCGGAGGATTATCATGGATTCGCGAGCATGAACATCTAGATTTTAATTAGATGCCGGGCTCTTCATTTGGTAAAATATTGGGTCTTTCAGATGTAGTATTTTCATGGCTCATCCACCACCTATGTAAGATCTATCTTTAGCAACATAGTTGGAAAGATAAGTCTCTGCTTTACTCAACATATGCATGCAACATATGCATACAACATATGCTGCAGGTGAGCAATATCATACTCAACACATAGTGAGAATATGAACATGATATGCAACTACAAATTCAGCTTATGTAGAGTATTAAATGTCGAGAGCGCACAATGCTTCAAAATTGATTATTATTCAGCTTATGTAGTATTAACTCCCACTATAGAAAGGTTTGATCGTCTGCCCGCACGGACATAGCTCAGTTGATTTAGAGATGGTAAGTTGGATACAAGAGCTTAAATTCGACGTCTGCGTTGTACTAGTGTGAGAGTTGTTACCTCCAATATTGGAGTGACTCTTTGGGATATCAATTAAAAGCCTCATATCTCTGGGTCGCTGAATCACCGTGATTTAACCATCTCACAAACTTTCGGGCCGAGGTATCAGAGTCTTTAGGCGAGAGATTTTGACTTTTTGGTAGTTAAAAAAATCAGACACGTCATCACTCAGCAAACGCAAAATATTTTCTACAAAATTGAAAATTAAAGTTTCTGGGGTTTTGCAGGCGTAATCTGTTTTGGTTCCAAGAACGTTCTTAAATATTTGTACCTAAGTTATTCCCTCCTGGTGTTCTTGTTTTAGTACAATAGAGAGCAACAGCGAAAGAGAAGTGTGAATAGTGATCGTACTACTAAAACCCAGATTTCGTCCCCTCAAGGCACGGTGACGAATCTGGGAAAAAAATAATACAGAGCAGACCATAATTTACTGCAACTAAACCTAAAATCTGTTCAATAACACGTCCCAAAGATGAAGAAGAAGCACTAGTGCCCTGGTCCTTTTTTGCTCGGACCGGAGGCTAACTTGAAAGCTAGGCTCCTCAAGCTGGATGTTCTTTGATTCAAACCCTTCGGAACCGAATATGGAGTCGACCCTTGTGAGTAGTCATCTTCTCTGACTGATCTTATTTCTCTGCAATCTCCACCATAAGACATGCTCAAACACAGCATTACCAACACCAGAAAGCTCAAACCCAGGCGATTCATTGACGATGGCTATGAAAAAGACTATCTTTCTTCTTCTTTCTGTCCATTTGATATCATTCGAGGTGTGTGTTTATATATGTGCAGATAATCAAAGATCCAGGTCGTCGGGAGAATGGGGCTTTGACTTTTGCCTGTTTCTTCCTCATATTCTTACTGTCGGAACAACGATTGATGGGGTGAGAACTCGGCGAAAATGTTGGAAGGAAAAGTTTTAGTTTGATTTTTTTCTCCTGTTGTAGGTGCTGTTGAAGATTGACTTTCTGGCAATGCACGCGGCATACGGAAATCAGGGTACGTGTAGCGCAGGAAGAGAACAACCAAGGCATAAATCAATGAAATAAAAACACAAAAAAATGTTTTAATTCAGAATTTCAGACCATGTTCTTATGTGGGTTTCCGTTTTTCGACGTTGCCATGTTTATACGCAGCAGAAGAGAGGATTTGAAATTTAAAAGAAGGACGAAAAGGGGAAAATTTTCCATTTTTACAGGAAAGGAGAGAGACGGAGGCGTGTTAGAGAGAGAAAGGAGTGCTTAAAGGTTGGAATTTGGTCAATGAGAGAATTCAAAATGGTTCCGCATTTTCGAAGCTTTCCACATGGTTGAACAAACCGACGACTCTCTGTCGGCGTCGCCCAAGCGGCGGCCGGGCCAATAGTTCCTGAAGAAATTAAAATAAATTTGTCCAGCCCAATGGTTCCTCTTCAAATATCTCAATCATTATATAACAAGAGACAGGACAGCCGTCCGGCCAAACAGGCGTTCCTCGGCCGAAGTGCGGAGACGGAGACGGAGCCGGTGGGAAAACGACAGAAAACAGCGAGGTTGGCCGAGCTTTCGGTAATTCCAATCCGCCCCTAAATAAATCCACTTGCTTCTTTTTGCCTTTTCCTCCGTTCCCAGATGCACACCACGATCGCGATTAAAACAAATATTTACATTCTCACGCGACAAATTAAAGTAGTTTAGTTTTATCCATGGCGTGGAAACTGGAAAGTCCCTAAAAGATGAAGAATTTATGAGCACAGGAGGTTCTCTCGTCTGCTTCGTTCTCCCCTGCGCATACGTCCAAACGAGCAGAAACAAGGAGGAAAAGCTACGCATTCTTGGCTTTGGTGGTTGTGGCTTTTACTTTTTCGGATTACGAAGGGATTTGAAGCATGTTATCATCATAATTGCTCTAGACGCATAGCCACGTTGTGATCGATTGAAGAAGGATTGAGCCACACTCTAATTCTTGGCTTGTCGCCTTTCATGGCCTTAAGTATTCCTTCTTGATCCCCTGGATTTTCGAGCTCGGAAGAAGATGAAGAGGCCAGTTTCGGGCGAGGACGGAGAAAGGAAAGCGAAGAAGAGTAAAGTGGAAACTGGATTTGCGAATTTGGACGAAAATATTCTGTTCGAGGTGTTGAAGCACGCCGATGCGAAGACGGTGGGGATGGCGGCGTGCGTTAACAAGATGTGGCGGAGGACGGCGCTGGACGAGCGCCTTTGGGAGCTGATCTGCACCCGACATTCGGCCAATATCGGCTGCGGAAATCAACAGCTACGATCTGTGGTTCTGGCGCTTGGTGGGTTTCATCGCCTTCACTCTCTCTATCTTTCGCATCTTTCGAAACCTCAAACTCCTCCGCCACCGTCGCCGTCGCCTTGGGGTACTTTCGCGCCGCAGATGGGTGGGCCGGGGCCGGCAGCTCAGTGGGGGAGAGACGAAGTTCACCTCTCGCTGTCGCTGCTCTCCATCCGCTACTATGAAAAGATGAATTTCAGTAGCCGAAGAAGATGAACCAGTCTCCTTCAACTATGCTCATCTTTCTCCCCGGATTTTGGTCTGGTTTTATGGTTCGATCTGTAATTTTCTTTGAGAAACTTGCCTCCACAATCGATCTTTTTCTGTACTAGATTACATTTTGGGATATCTGATTGTTCATATATGGGACACTGCTGACTGATCAAAGAGTTACAAGCATTGCGAATATCTTATCAAGAACACATAAGAAACGACTCATCAATTTCAGACCCAGACGAACTCAAGAAACCAATAAAAAGACGCCACTTATTTTCCTTTTTTAGTTGTTTATTCCGGGCTGTTCCAATGGAAGCTTAAAAAATAAGCTAGACTAGACACGTCTCGACCAACTCCAGCACGTTCTAGCCGGGTACGCGTCCTCTTCTCAGAGATGCCGGACACGAGTCGTTCAACGAGACCGCCACGTTCGTACGGGAGCGAATCAGACGCCCATATCTACAACCACTCTTCGCATCAAGCTCCAAAGCGCAGATCGCTTGATTCCAAAATCCAAAATGAGCAACTCACAAGTATGATAATTTCTCTCCCCTTGTGATCTCGGCGTTCCAGACTTGTCTTTTCTTCTTCTTACTAATCTCTGTCTGGGTCTTTTGCACAGGAAACGGAAAGAGTCAACGAGCAGGGGGAAGTGGAGAGGACGGTGGAGACCGTGGATTATCGTGCACCGGCCGGACAAGAGGAGCCGAGTAAGGAGAAGGTGGGCGTGGTTCATCTGGTTCGAGACACAGAGGCCCCTCGCAGCTTGACTGGGGCTGCAACGGCTGTAGCCGATACGGCTCGTTCTGCCAAGGATGCTCTGTTGGGGAAGACGAGAGATGGTGCGGCGGAGTGATCGACTCTCCGGCGATTTCACCATACCTATGAAAATAATTGATTCGTGTTGCCGTCTTGTATAACGAATTGTTCAGTGTTTATGATTACGTTTATTTGAGAGCTTGTATATTTCTATCGATGAATTATGGAACATAATATGATCTTTGTGAGAGAAATTGAAAATTGGAAATCTAAGTTATTTAATAAAAATAATAAAGACATAAATAATATTAAAAATTAAATTAAATAATATTTTTTTAATTATTTAAATTTAAAAATTTTAATTATAATTTTATGACTTTTTATTTTACAATATTCAAAATGATCTAAATTTTGAATTAATGAAACTAACCAGAAGTACTGAAATTCGTTAAATTTGATAATTATTTAACCTCTTAAAAGTTAATATAAATTACTATTATTATTTATTTATTAAATTTAATATTCTATAATTTGTCGCTAAACTATGAGACCACCTTCTAACAACAAATTGCGACGGTCATTAATGCAATGTTTGGCACACTTTATTAAGCTTATTATGCTCAACGAACACAACTTTTCCCGACCCAAACTCGTTCGTCGACTCGTTTGGTATCTGGGGTCGGGTGAGAAATTATGTAAACCAGCTTGAGGTTAGCTGGTTTGGGAGAATAAGGAGTAGGTGAGAAGACAGCAATCTTGCACTCTAAATTCTATAAGACGACAGACTATGTTATCTGGTTTCAAAATTGAAACTTTCTTTTCAAGTATGGGCAGAGGGCTGTTAGTGGTCCAAAGGACAAGCTCTGAGCGACAGTGAAGAGCTTCAACTGGAGCCTGTCCTGCTCTTTCAAATAAATGTTCATCTTCACCCAGGTTTTTAGGTCTTTTCTTCAAATTTGGGGACCATGGCACGCAAAATCTGCTCATTTTCCTTTCTTAACGCCTAAAAAACTAATCTTAAAGAACCCATTAATGGTCGAAACAACACTCTCTCTCTCTCCTCTCGCTTTCTCTCTCTAAACTGCAACATTAGTCTCTGCAGATTAGTTAGATAGACAGAGCAGCCATGAATTGAAAGAGGGTATCAGAATAAGTTGGCCTAAAACCAGTAGGGGGTCTTGCAAAATAGCAAACAAAATAATTGCACGACACATAATGCCATAAATACAAGGCTGTCTTTCGCTTTTGAAGACTGAATCGGACGTTTGTCACTGTCTGGGACATAAAATCAAAATAGAAAAGCAAATGGGCAGATCATATTTACCCATTGGATGCTCATTCTGTGGTGCATCTTATGGAAGAGTTGGAAGATATAGGGATCAACAAAGACCCAAACATTTATCATTTTAGGTATTTCAGAGCTCAGAGAAAAGCCTAATTATGTCACTCACGCTTGGAATGTGCCCCTCTGCCATGTCCATGCATCCAAAAGATGTTCTTCCAGTCAAAACTATCATCACTTCTGAAATTTTCAATTTCAGTCACACCCATTTCATCTTCTTCTTGGAAAGTGTTTTTGCCTGGTTTTTCTGTGTATTTATTCGATGGTGTTTCAAGATATTTGCAAACTATACATTAAACAATAGAATTTCTTATTTATCAATAGCTAGGTGTGAATTTGAGAAGGGTAGAGTTTTTCAAATGAAATTAGAGAAATTAGTTGGGGGATCAGATGTCAGACCAATCCAGTTGTCGGACAGGGACTTCTGCAGACCAAATTTGCAGATGGACAAGGATGTTTTTTACTTAAAACACTCTCTCTGCTCTTTGCTCGTTGATTTGACGACAAAATCAACATAGACTATAAGCTAATTCAATAATCTTCGCCATTGATAGAGCTTCAAAAACCAGTCTTTTTTTTCTCCATCATGCTCAACAGCTCAAAAGGATGAGCAATTTCAGCTATGATGGCTTGAATTTTGAAGAGTGATGGCAAAAGACTGCTCTCTCAGTCTCTTTTTCTTACTTTTGTGCAGTTCTTGGTGTTGAATTTCTCTAAAGTCTACAGATTGACAAAAGAAACAAAAGGAACAACAAAGATATCACCACTAATGCACAAGATTTTGTCCACCAATTTCAACGCTAGTTCACTTTATCTTTTACTTGCTTTACCCTTTTTTTTGTGGATGATCTAACTGTAACCCATCTATTTCTAGACTCAGATTTGTTCAAATTTCTAACCATTTGGTGAGATTAAGTCATATTTGAACAGAACAGAGTCCACGTTTAAGCCTGAATAGCTGAATTTAACATAAAAAAAACTACATCTGCAGAGTATGAACTTTTATTGCAATTTATAACTTGAAAAGTTCAAATTCCCTGATAAAATGCCACCCATCTCTGCATTCTCATAATTCCAGCAAAATAAAGTAGGCTATGATGGGAATAAAAGTGCAAAGATGGTAGACAATTTAACTTGCAAAGATGGTAATAATGTAACTAACTTACTAAACATATTTATGGGTCGATAGCAACTGGCTCATCGGCTCGACGTAAACGGAGGGACTAGCGAGGAATGCTGAGAAGGTCAGTGGCTGGGGTTGGATCCTGGGGCCTGAGTTTCTTGGACAACGGCTCCGGTGAGGATGAAACAGAGGACGGTAGAGACCATGAGTCGCTGGACCAATCGGAGCCGAGAGATAAGTCCATTACTCCAATGGGACTGCCCGGAGATGATCGGAATTTGCGTTTGATCAATTTCTCTCGCTCTCCCTCGAATGCTTCCAAAAGAAGAGTACAACAACTATCTACCTTGTCCTGTTTAGAATTTGAGAAAATCAGATGCCAAAATAAACTCATCTTTATATGCATCTAAGTTTATGGGAAAAGGAAGAACCTTATCGACTCGAACAATGCCCAGAAGCTGGTTTTGAAATTGCAGGCCAAGACATGGTTCGATGCAATTGACAACGGAAAGCATTGTAGCAGCGGCTATAACAGATGGAAGATAGGAAGTAAGCCTTGAATCTGAAAATGGTAAACAAGAAACAAGCAAAAATGAAGAAGCGTAATAAAGAGTAAACTGATTTGGAAATGGATTATAGAGATAGTTCTGAAATCTAACCTATAATGGCAGAGATAAGAGTTCGCTCGCATCTTCTGAAAAATTCGCAACCAAGATATGCTTTCAACCCAAGCCTTCTCGTAAAATAATCCAGAAAAGAAAGTGGGGTTACAGGATTCATCCGCCATTGAAGCGTGGAGAGCACGAGAATCTCCATTCTCTTAATCGTTTTGGCTTCGAACACAAACCTACTCACCTCCACCTATGAAAACCCACAATGCTTCCATAAGCAAAGAACGAGAAAAATGGAGCCAAAACGTAAACAAAAAAAAGAAAAAAAAAGAAAAGGGTTTTATGCTCGATAAACTTACTTGCAGGTCTACTAGAAGAGGAACTCGAGTCTCCTCTACCTTCGCAGCCAGAGAAATACAAGCCACAGCAACAAGCTGAGTCATCCATGGCCGCTCCTTCTGCTGGTCGAATTTGGACATAAATCTGTCGAAATAATCAACGGCGAGAACTGCAGTGAGGGCTGAATAGGAGAATCGGGCATTGACCTTCACCATCCACTCCACAGCCTCTCTCCGAGCCGCAGCCATCGATGGGTTGCTCAGCAAGGAGCAACGGAGTTCATTAGGCAGCTCCTTGGAGAGTAAAGAGACAAGCTCATCGTCAGCCCAGAAACAATCTTGGTCGAAACGAGGAACAGGGGTCTGACTCTTACACCCATAATCGACCATGTTTTCTCCTTCCAATTTCTCATCCGAGCAATACAGAGCGTCCAGAAGAAACCCCGAACGAGAAACCCCATTATGTCTTTCCGCCATCTTCTTCGAAGAAGAGAGGTGGATTTTAAGCTCATAAGTTCATCGCAGATTTCATCAGAACACTGTTAAGAAAAGATCCAGCCCCGGTCATATCTCCTACATTCTCCCATCCAGTGTGTCTCTATCTTCTCCCTAAATGCCAAAGGACGCGCCTTTGCGAGCCTGCAGAGCTTCAAATCCCAGGCATTAAACAGGAACGATGCGTCGACACGTGACGCTTGTACCTAGTACAGAGGCCAACAAGACAATTGGTCCCACATAACGAACTAATGGTTCATCCATTCATCGCAACTTCTAACAAAATCAAGAGCTGCAAACACAGCAACATACAAGGAATATTTACAAATTGAGAGGCATGAGTTCTACAATTTCAAATTGCATCGACTCTGCCCAATTTGCTTGGTTTTGATGAACACCCAGATGACCAATAATCATTAAAGTTTGATAGTTGCGATTTCAATTAGAAATAATTAAGATTTATTAACAAATCTTATAACCTTTGATTCAGTTGTGACGAGTAATTAGAAAAACAGAGTAAGGTGGAAGCCGATGACAGACATAAAGTAAAAGAATCGAGCTTTTCCCAACTCAACCAACAAAAATAAATACATACAGCTCCTTCGGCTTTAAACACGAAAACCCATAAATAATTCAAGAAAAAGAATCGAAAAGAAGAAAAAAAAACCGATTAATAATACAATAATAATTAATTTTCATCAATGAACAAAGGATTCGACAAGGGAGAGTCTGCGAAGCCTTATTTACTAGTAATTGTTTTGCTGGAAACTGCGAAGCCTTATTTACTCCATCAACAGCCCGACCAACTTCCATTGGTACGAGAAAAGTGCTGCTCCTGCTCTCTTTCATTTAATTCGTGTTTCAGAGCTTCAAAATACATTACAGGTTTCATTTTCTGCCAAACTAGGAAGAAAGTTGGACAAAAACTAAATTCATCATCCACAATTGGTTAACATTTACTCTGTACATCGAATTATCTTTCCATTTTGTAACTTTTCGTGAGATTTGTATCGAATTTTGGTTTTTTGGTTTAGAAATTTGAACTCGAGCACCAATCTTTGGTCAAATTTTGCAGGATTAACAATTTTTGTCAGCAATTGTCCAAAACAAGGCAAAGAACAAATTGTATTCATTTGAAACACATTCAAAATTGGTTAAGAAATGTACATCAAATTCACACAACGGCTTCTTCATTCACAAAGGGCAGTCAAAGGACACATATATATATATACATGGAAATCGGTTAACGACCATAAAAACATTAACTACTGCGTTTAAAATGTTACCGATCAATAAACCTCTCGGCAGGTGATGGGTACTTACCTCGAATGTATGCTCGAAGACACTTCTGATAGGAGAAGTCAATCCATACGCCATCAGTTCTAATCACAAACAAGCACCGCGATTTTCTAAACTGAGGATGTCGATCGACCTTCAGAAAATAAAAAGCACGAGTTACATCATGGGATAACATAGCACTTCATCGCATAAAGAAGTCAACAGAAAGTCAAACGAGAAAACAGATGGCAATTCTTGAAACTTATAATTACCAGAAAAGTCACAGCGTCGCCTTGAAATACAAACCAAGGTAAAATAATAATATAAACCAGAATTTTGTATGCAGAGCCCTTAAAAATCAAGAAGCAGCATATTGGAGGTTGGACAGAGAAAATTCTCCATGGTAGTAAGAGCATAATGGGAGTACCAAAGAGTTTCAAAATTCTAGATAAAGAAATTAGGACCCATTGCGAAAAATTCAAATCACACCATGATACAGTCGAGTCCGCATCCGATTTTATCATCGGAATGCGGATGGTAGGCGAGCAGCTTTTCCACAACAGCTTTCTCATCTTCAGTAGTAAGACACTCTCCATCAGCATACCTGCCAAAAATGAACTCAATAAAAAGAAAAAAAGCATGGACCATTCGACCCAAATATTAAAATATAATATATTTCTGAAAGCAATCCTTGATACGAGTTCAAAGTGTAATAAAGGAAGTAGCATATCTGACACATATATCCATAATAAAGACCTCTTAGGTTAGGTTTGGCCGTTAATTAATTAACCAACGCCCCAAAGAAAAAAGCTTAGCTTCAACAGCTGATGGGGCTTTGATTGTGATAAGAATATATTGTAATATAGAGGGATAATTACTAGTAGTTAAATGTAGTTAATAGAAATTGATAATAGTTAAAGGAAGTTAATGAAGTTAGATGATATTAAATAGTTAGTAGAAGAGAAATCATTGGAGAAGTGTGAAAAGTGTGGTGTGTGGAGGTTTGAGAGCCCTCAAAGTTTCTTGTATGTGTACTTTTGTTACATTTAGTATTCGACAAATCAAAGGAATCCTTTTGATCGTGTCAGATTGAGAATCATAAGTGAAGGAAGCATGAACAGCATTTAAAAACAGTTCCATAAGTTAGAATTTCTAGAACAGCTGCTGCAATGGATGTAATCCGGAGGTTTTAAAAGGAAATCTTCCGGTGACCTCATAAAATGGTGAAAGAGAATAATGCTAATTGTTATTTCGAACTAGGAAAGTAGATGCAATTCCATCCTTATTTTATGTTGAAGCAGCTAAACCACGGAGAAAAACCGCGCGAAGCAATAGCAAGGAAATGGAAGCAGGAACCTGTTGGAAATTGGAATGGAGAATTTGTTTAGTAAGGGCAGTGATGGGCTCGATATCCCTAAGAATTTCATCCTCGCGATTTTTCCATTTTCGGAAATCGGAGTCGTCCCACCTTGCGAAACTTGGTGGATCCTTTGCGGTCAAGACAGGCTTGGAAGTGTCCTAGGATACGTTCTCATCTAGCCACTTGGAGCAAGCAGTGGCCGTCAACCACTGCAGACGAACCAACCAAAAGATTCGGACGGCGAGGGTTTGCTGGTGTTGGAGTCGTGAGGTGATAAATGGAAGGCCTCTGAGAAGCAGAGCAGCAGCAATGGGTAGGGCACACTCCACAGGCCACCGAGCCTAAATGATTGTTCGACTTTTATTTTTAAAAATCATTTGAATGAAATTATTTCATTTTATTATTAATAAATTGAATAATCATTTTTAATTAAAATTTAGAGTAACAACTAATTTTAGGCCAGAGTTTCAAAAAAATAGGTCAAATCGAGTCGGAGTTTTGGAAAAACAAATTTGAGACTTTCCGAATGCATTCTCGGACGCATGATGCGTCATAGTGAGGAAGAAATCAGACGCATCGTCGCTCACTCGGATGCATGATGTGTCGTAGTAAGTGACGACGAATTTTTTTTTTAATTTTTTTATTTTTAATAAATTTGACTAATCAAATCTTATTGGAATGACTTGAAATTTTTACCACACATTCACAATAATAAAAGACACTAATCTGAAAGTTTTTAAATTTTTTCAACAACTGTACGATTTAGTATAATTTTTTTCATACATAAACAAAAAAAAATTTAAAATTACGTACGGTAATGAAAATTCTTATAAATTGTATCACACACTTAGAGCACTATAAGACAATATTACACACTTAGAGCACTGTACGATGCGTCTGATCTCTCCATCACTAGTACGCATCGTGTGTCCGAACATGCGTTAGGAAAGTCTCAAATTTATTTTTTAAAATTTAAGTCCGATTTAGCCTATTTTTCCGAAATCTGGTCCAAAATTAGTTTTTTCTCTAAAATTGATATTGTTTAATATTGAATATTGAAATTGTCAATTTGGTTGTCTAGTTGTCCTAATGGGCCTTCCAGTCCACATTGTGTGGGCCTAAGCCCACTTTCTTCTTCCACTCCATGAGAGCTAATGTACATCCTTTTTATTAACGATATACTGTGTATTTGATCCATGGGAAATCTAATGTGCCTCAAAGATCCAAGCAAAAGGGCTCTAAAGGAGTCGTAGTTATTGATTATGTTTTTTTTTTGTGGGAGAGACGGAATGAGGACCCTTTGAAGGTCGTTTTTAGAGATTGAGAGCAGGCCTTTGCTCCTACTTCATGGTAGCTGTCTGAAGATTTAGGTGCCTTCCTAACAGGGCGCATTCCCCAACAACAAGCTTTCTCATCGTCGACACCAGTCGCTTTTACTGCAATAATGGGACGCTAAGTACATGCAATTTCTTGTTGGTCTGTCCCTAACCCTTCTCTCTTCCATTTATGTGGTTTTAGTTTACAACGCCAACTTCTGTGGAGAATATCTTTCTTGTTTTCACTGTGAATGGACCTCAGTTCTCCACACTACCCCTTTTGGGGATTTAGTCTAATTCTCAGTGCTGCGGACCCCGAATAAGAAGTGGGTAATGAGGATCTCTCTCTATCTCTATCTCTCTGTGTTCGAGCTAGCTGGGGATGGAGAGGCATTGGAAGGGCTGAGTTTGGTGCAGGATGAAGAAATAAATGTGTTGGAGGGACCACTGGAATTGAAAGATACAGTGTCTGGATTTGAATGATAAGTGATGTATTATCAGGAAACAAAAATGGAGGATTTTATGTTCTCAAAAGCTGTACTTGATTGGTTGACAATATTAGAACTCGAAACCCGTGATAATCAGAGAAGATTCCAAGTTAAAAGAAGAAGGTTTAGAGAGAGCATAAATATCAAAGAGAGCATAAATATCAAAGGAAGGAGCTGTTCCACCTGAGGACAATCTCCCAAAGACAATCTCTGTCTCTCTTTGTTGAAATGGAAAGTGGAGTTCCCATGCTTAACTGTCTATTGCAGCATACTTTAAGGAGCCTCTGTTCATGTTCAGATTCTTCTAATCCATCTTCCAAATGGATTTATGCTGTATTTTGGAGAATCCTGCCTCGAAACTTTCCTCCCCCCAAGTATCTAATCTTATCCACTGTTCAATTTTGCTTGAGCTTTCCATGTATCCATGGCGCTCATGCTTTTTTTATCTTGCAGGTGGGAATACGATGGGAGTATTCTTGATCGTTCTAAGGGTAACAAGAGGAATTGGTAAGGGAAATAGCCTGTGTTTCATATTCTTCTTCTTCTTCTTCTTCTTCTTCTTCTTCTTCTTCTTCTTCTTCTTCCCATTTTTGCAGGATTCTTGTTTGGGAAGATGGGTACTGTGATTTCTACGACTGTGAAAGGGAACGAAGTAGAAGCATCAAAGGAAGATTCGGACCTGAGGTTTTCTTCAAAATGTCCCATGAAGTTTACAGTTATGGTGAAGGGTCAGGATTCGTCCTCCTGTTTCTCTCGGAGGTGGTAAAAGTTTTAGTCTTTGCCAATTTGAATCGCCATTTTTGCAGATTGGTGGGAAAAGTGGCAGCAGATAACAGTCACAGATGGGTGTTCAGAGAGAACCCAAATGAAACTGATCCAAACTTCAACTCTGCGTGGAATTCAGCCACCGAACCAGTAAGGAATTTCTGCCACTATCTTCTACCGCCATTAACGACGAAAATTAAAGCTTGAACTCTGTTTTGCAGCAACCCAGAGTGTGGGAATCTCACTTTGAATCAGGCATTCAGGTTTGCATCTTCATAAACTTGAATATAGAGCCCTGAAAGAGAGAAGTTTTGACTTATTGTTTTTCAGACAATCGCCATTATCGCCGTCGGAGAAGGATTAGTTCAACTGGGTTCATTCCACAAGGTTCACCCTTTTGTTTATGTAACGAATTTCTATATAATTTCAAAAGTAATCGTTGGTCATCAGATATCTGAAGATCTCAATCTAGTCCTTAGCGTACAGAGGAAATTCAGCTATCTCCAGAGCATTCCAGGCATATTTACGGCACAAAGGCCCTACTTACCAAGCCAAAACCTTAATTTCCCCAATCAGAGCGCCGCCATTGTCGAAAACCACGACGAAGCTTTCCCTTCTTACAGCAAGCGCAACACGACAGGAATGAAAAGATTGTTCAGCGAAATGCACAACGATTCGCCTCTCAAATCCATCAATTTGGGCTGGAACACGCCGCAAAATAGCATCTCGGAATCGCCAATCTCGCCGATTCCATTTCTCTCACAATCTACATCATGTAAGTCTCAGCTAACCATATTTTCCGACATTACTTTCTTCCCAACCCTCTGATGGCGTCTAGCTAAAAACGACTGAGCAGGCCAAATGGCTAAGATTTCCAGCGCGGATGTGAAGTTAGAATCGTCGTGCTACGAAAACGAAGATGGAGAGGCGGAACCCATTTCCTCAAATCCATCAATGGGGTTCGCGGTGAGCCGAGGAGGGACAAAGACGAACCAGAGTAGTAGAAAATTCAATTAATTAGGAAAGCAACTCGTCATTGTTGGTCTCCCAAAAAGCTTGATTTAACGACACACTTTGGTTGGTTGGTAATCGGCATGCTTTCTTCACTTTCCTCTTCATCTCATCTTCATTCCATTCCAGATCATTTACCAGAAAACATGTTTTCCTCTGCGGATTAAAAAAAACATAATGTGACAGTGAGTCCATTTCCGGTCCAATAAAACATGATTTTTGGCTAAACCTTACATCTTGTTCTTTCTAGTGGCTTAATCAAATGAAGAAAAAACAAGAAAGATATAGAGAAAAGATCGAAAAAGTAAATGTTTTGGCTGAACCTGGAAAGAGAGATATGATGGGGAAGAAGATGAGGGGGAGAGAGAAAGGTATCCACACAAAGTAGAGAGAGAAATAGGGAGGGGATGGTCCATCGCTCATCCATCCGCTGGGCGAAGTGGGCAAGTCCTTCCACAACACATGGTCCCCTTCGTGTGCAAATTCAGACGTGGGTGCCCATCGTTTCTTCGCCTTTTCTCTATTCTTCCACTGCCATTCTCTCTCTCTCCCCTTGAGATTACAGGAGACGTCAAGGGTAAGAAATAGTATGGACAATGGTGGTGTCAAGCTTATTCTTATTCCTTTTTCATCTCATTTGCAAGATTTATACTTTGAAAACGAAGCATTGTTTTGGATTTTGAGTTCATGTTTCTTCAACGATCTGTTACATGCGCAGGAACTTTAGACGTGCAGTGATTAAACGCTGCAGATCAATGATCGTTTTCTAGGCCTAACTCCACGAGCTAATTACATTATTTCGAGTTCTTTCTAATTTAATAGTTTATGTTCGGGGATGTATTTGATTTCATTACTAAATTAAGGGTAATATTTAAGTTGAGTAATTATCCATAAATACGGTTAATTATAATTCATTTTATTTAAAAATAGGAAATTAAATAATAAATTTTAATTCCTGGAAATCAATAAAACGGGGGCCAGGGGGCAATTTCGTAAAAGTAAGGGGTATTCTCCGTCTTTATACGCCGGGGAGATTTGAGAGCCTGCGAGGAAGATCTGGTAGTCATCGGCCATTCCCTGTTTCCCCTCAGTTACCCTACTTTCTCCTCCTTGTTCCTCTTTCACTTCTGTCTCTCCGCGTAATTTATGTGCATCGCAAACAGGTAATTTTAAAGTCTTATTTTTTTCTCGATTCTTCTTCGTTTTCATATGATTTTGAAGTCTGAATAACCGAAGTGGTGGTTTCTATCATCCAGTAATATATTGATTTGAGTGGATTTTAGTTGGCGTTGGGTCCCTATTTGATTCCGTTGGTTGATTTGATTTTCAAAATGAAGATTTGATTCTGTTGTCATGGTTATGATTTCTGGAATGGCCTTGTTTAGGTGCTAACGAATAACGATCATTCATTTTCTTCTACGAAAATTAACGCTGTCTCTTAACCGATGCCAATCTTACAATCTCTTTCCCCATTCAATATGATTTCAGTGTTTATAGACTACTGTTATATGAAATTTCAGCGAGTGTCGATTCGTACTGCTTTTAATATTCTGGATATCATTATCGTATTAGAGGTTAGATCAGACGTTTTCTCAAGTTTACACTCAATGCTGATGCAGGTCTTGAAAACAGTCCGATTTATGACAATCGGTGTGCGGACGGTGAAAGTAGTATTATTTTCTGGTATATTTGAATTTAGTAAAAATCTAAACTGAGACAATGATTACAATGGAGGAAACTATTTCTAATATGGCGAATTCTACATCGGAGTGGGTGAAAAGGGCTTTAAATGCTTCATCCGCTAGAGCAGTTGTTTTTGGAGTTCCTATTCATGGTATTTTTCAAATTTTTTAACTGGAATTTTACTTCTTTCCTTTAAATTATTGCTGGACTAAACTAATCTATCCATCTCTGAGTTTCAGGGCATTTTGTTATGGAGGCCCTCCTTCTCCTTGTTATACTTATTCTACTCCCCTTGAAAAGTTACAAGCCACCCAAACGTCCTTTAACGGAGAAGGTTTGTTTTGCTTATTTCGAATGAGCTATTTTTCATAAATGGATTTCCATGCTGAATTGTCGTGAACTTAGCAGCATCATACATGCTAGGGCTATGTACGCCTTCTGAGTCTTGTTTATGTGAATTGAATGGCAAAAAATATTGATGGTTACTGATTTATGTGAAATAAAACTTGTGAGCGCTTACAAGTTTTCCTTCATGGTGCAGGAAATTGATGAATTATGTGATGAATGGACTCCAGAATCCCTTATTCCACACCTTGCAGATGAGGTACGTGAGCCACCAGTATTGGAAAGGTGAGGAAATTCATTTAGCCAACGCTGCGTAAGCCTGTTCTTTCTCAAGTTCGATAGTCTTGTTTACTAGTTTTTTCTCATGAGTTGTATGTTATCCAGTTCTGCTGGGCCGCATGCCATTGTAAATGGAAAAGAAGTAGTGAACTTAGCATCTGCAAACTATCTTGGACTGATAGGCGATAAGAAGTTACTTGTAAGAATTTGTTTTTTCAAAATAACCCATTTACAATTGAGGTATAACAACCCTTCCTCTCCCATTGATAATTTTAATTTCAAAATTTGTACTGTCTCATAGGAATCATGTACCTCAGCTTTGGAGAAGTATGGTGTTGGTTCTTGTGGTCCCCGCGGGTTCTATGGAACTATTGGTAAAGTCTCATTACTGGAGTTGATCAATGCTTTCAAATAATACACTAATTCATTTGCTTTTATAGATGTACACCTTGACTGTGAAGCGAGAATAGCAAATTTTTTGGGAACTCCAGAATCTATCCTGTATTCCTATGGGCTTTCCACTATGTTCAGTGCAATTCCAGCTTTTTGTAAGAAAGGAGATGTCGTCGTTGCGTGAGTACATATAAATGGGAAATATGGTAAATGTTGTGACATGATTCTATATTAATGTGGTAGTTTCTTTCATATTACAGGGATGAGGGTGTTCACTGGGGAATACAAAATGGCCTTTATCTCTCACGGAGCACCATTTTATATTTTAAACATAATGACATGGAGTCTTTAAGAACAACTCTAGAGAAAATCACTATTGGAAATAAACGTGCCAAGAAAGTGCGACGATATATAGTCATTGAAGCTGTCTATCAGGCAAGTCTCCACTCACATATGGAATTTGAACTCTGTAAATAAGTTTTTTTTTCTTCTTATTTACCTTAAATATTGTAGAACTCTGGCCAAATCACACCCTTGGATGAAATCATTCAATTGAAGGAGAAATATCGATTTCGTGTTCTTTTGGATGAAAGCAACTCAATTGGGGTGCTGGGGAATTCTGGTAGAGGTCTCACTGAGTACTGTGGAGTTCCCGTGAGTTTTTCGACTGACATTTATAATTCTCACCGTTTGATTGTATTATATTTTTATTTTATTGTTTCTCATTGATCATTGTGATGCGGCGTAGGTTGACAAGATAGATATTATAACAGCAGCCATGGGGCATGCCTTGGCTACTGAAGGGGGATTCTGCACGGGAAGCACTCGGGTCATCGACCATCAGGTCTGAATTTAAGGAAGGATTTCCCGCATTTTGCAGATTACTATCGAACAAAAGTAATATTAGATTTATCTTCTTTGTATATCTTTTTATTGTATACGCTAACGTGTCAAACTATGATTGGTCAATAAATACATTTAATAATTATTTCAATTATAATATTTTTAAATGTTACCTTAACTTGACCAATCACAACTCGACATATCATCGTGTACAATAAGAAAGTATTCTAAAAAGATAAACTTCGCATTAATCTAAAAAATTTTTATTAATATTAGTGGAAAAAAGTTTTATAGTATAATGTTGAATTTATATCTTTATTTTATATTCTTATTTTGGCAGCGGTTGAGCAGTTCTGGATATACTTTCTCTGCTTCTTTGCCTCCATATCTAGCCACAGCAGCAATCACTGCCATTGATGTCCTCGAGGAAAATCCCGAGCTCATAACAAAGCTTAGGAAAAATATTGCCATTATGTGCAAAGGTTTATCCTTATTTACATTCAGTCTCATATAATATGCAAATTTAAACGGACCCATCTTAGGAATTTTTTGACCTTTTACTTGGCTTTTGATATATTCTAACATTTACTGAGAACTGCAGAATTATCGGATGTTCGTGGCCTGAGTTTAGCAAGCCACCCGGAATCACCTATTATTTTTCTTAGGCTAGAGAATTCAACTGGATCAATGAGAAGAGACCTTGATATCCTAGAAAATATAGCCGATATTGTAAGAAACTACTCCCTGATCTGATCATCCATCGGACTGTCTTTTCTTGCTAAAGGGTGTGTCCATTTTCAGGCGTTGAAGGAGGATTCCGTGTTTTTTGTGACCTCGAAAAGATCGACACTTGACAAGTGCAAACTCGCAGTTGGCATCAGGCTGTTTGTCTCGGCCGGACATTCGGAAGCGGATCTGCTCAAGGCATCTGAATCACTGAAAAGAGTTGCATCCACGGTGCTTACGAAGTCGATTTGACATTTATTTATTCATAGCCTGTCAAGGGTTATGATGGTCGGCTCGGAGCCAAATTTTAGATTGCTGGACTGAGTTCTGCATTTAATGTTTTGCCAGATTGACGAAGGGAGCTAAGTTCTTGTTTGCTTTTCGAATTTCGTAATTTCCGGGGGGTTGTCTTTGTTTCTGTATTGATTTTCTTACAAAAAATAGGCACGTTTCTTCTTCCCAAAACATTTGTTTGGGATTTTCAGAGCCTAAAACTAGTTGATTCCATTCGGTTCAGTTTGTTCCTGATTTGATATTCGGATCTTTGAATGTGAGAATCAATTCGATCCAACTCAATATTTGTTCTGATAACCAACGGTGCATTCAGAGAGGAAGCATTAAAGCACTCACCCTCCAGGGTCGGGCTGAGTAGAATCGGCTCAAGTCTCCATATCCAACCAAACTGCACGGGTCGGTTTTAAAAAATAGGGGGACCAAAGCAGATTCTGATTCGTCTCAAAACTGCAATTGACGATCGGGTCACAATTATGAGTCAAACCCCATAAAAATCAAACCGAACAATCGTTAAAAAAATCAACCCAAACCCGATTAAATATCCATTCAACCTCAATTAAAATCAAGGCCAAACCAGAATGCATTCCAAAACTGACACTTTTCTTCCTTCTTTTTAGCATCATAGAAACTAAACATCAAACCAAGAGTGCTAAATAACTCTGAAATTGAAATTTGGAATTGGGTCAACATTTAAAAATAATAATAATAAATACAATCTCTAATGTCAATTAGTCGAACCATGAAATGAAAGCTTAAGGGAGATCACTTTCTCCATGATAAAAAAAATTATAAACCATAATTCAAAATAAGAATAGAATGGGCTCTTTCTTCCTCATTCACTTCCCAATGAGCATTCATTATTAATCAGATGAACTTAGCTGAATCTCTTAGGTTGGCAGTGCTGTTGTTTTACAAATTGGACACAGATTCTTGATCATCAACCACTGCTTAATACAGCCGGTGTGATAGTCATGCCCGCAATCTAACTTCCCCACATCTTCTCCCTCGACATATTCCTCCTGCATTTAGAGTTACACGATAATTAACTTTTTATGCAACAAAAGTGAAGAAAGATGACTTTTTTCGAAATGAAAATGATGGATTACTTGACAAATACAGCAAGGTTCTTTCTCCATTGAAGATCCTAAGATAGGAGCACATTTGTTCTGTTTAAGGTGAGTTAGAATTGTGTCTTCGGAAAGCCCAGTGTTCACGTTTCCGATCCGCTCTTCTAGAGCCAATAATTCCTGTAAACATTCGGGTACTTGTGAGTTTTTAAAACAGTGAAAACCAGACCAGAGTAAATTTAAGATTTGTCTATGAGAAAGTCTACCTCATACGACATGTTATCGACATCGAGGCGCATGTCTCGGTGACGATCATGGAAGTCAGCCACCCCAAATAATACAGACTGATCGAGGATCATAACATCCTAAGACAAAGCAAAATAAAGAAAAAGAAGAATGAAAATTCTGATGTCACAAGATTGACTTATACAAGAACAGAAAGAAATGATAAAGTTGGGTTTTTCTTTATCATGAAAAATACAAACCAATTTAAAACAATATGTACAAAAAGGTTAATATTTTTAAGAACAGTTGAAGTGTTATAAAAAAATACTGTTCTATTTCAGACATAAGTCTTCAAATACTTTTTCTCAGTTGTTTATCAAGAATAGTTTTAAGAACGAGTTCAAGGCTAAAAACTTGATACCACAATCATGATAAAAAGAACATTGGACGGTATACATTCTGGGACAGAGCTGTATTCAAAATTATAAAAAAAAAGTCAAAAATTAGGCAAACTTACTCAAGAAAACCTTAAATCATGATATTACCAGTAAAAAATCTTTGATTATCTATGCAGTACAAATGAGGCTCATCTCAAGTTGTAAAATGATCGAATTAGTATAATTACAAACTCTATGTTTATCCATCATTAGAAAATACAGAATACTTTCAATCTCAAGTTCTAACATAATAATGTAAAATTTACTTGGCACATTTCCAGTGTGCACTACAAAAAATTAAAGATCTACCTCCATTCGTAAGTTCTCGCCTCGACGCATGAGACCTAAGACGTTGCGGAGCTGCTGCAACAGGAATAACAAAATGTAAACAACAGGCAAATTCTTGCTTTGATTTAAGATATAGCATCGAAATGAACAATGAAAAAAAAATTATAAATATTCATTTTGGATTAAGCCCCACAACCAAGTTAGAACTACACTAGAATAGTCAATTCCATACACAAAGAAAGATCAAAAGATAGTTAATCTTATAGACTTCGCTAACACCAAAACTACATTCTAAGCTAGTCTTGATGAAAGAGATAATCAAGACTACCAAGACTAAAATAAGAACACAAAGTGAAGCTGGGAAGTTTAAGAGCATACCTCTGATACGAGTCTATGGCCTCCACTACCTTCAGCAGGAGCAGCTATCGATCGCAAAGAATAAGGAATACCAAGTGCCCCTTCACTTTGTCGATCGATCCGAGGCATGGCCCTCGGGAGCGATGAATGATGTCTCTGTCCCTGGTTACCGGCTCCAGAGAGAAGCATATCTTGAGATAAGGGACCTGAATTCAATAACGGAAGATTATTTGGCTGGACCTCACCAGACTCCAAAGTTGAAGAAAACAATTGTCGACGAACATATTCTGACAATCTCGTCGGATATTGTGGAATAAGAGAATTCTCATGAGGAAGCCAAGATTCAGACGGTGGATGAGTTGCCATAGTGGATCGGGTTCTAGAGATCGATGGAACATTGCTGGGAATAATCAAGTTTCCACCATGTCTACGTCGGTTTGGTGGATTTCGAGTTGGATTTCTTGATTCAGTTGCTGGTACAAACAGAGGATTTTCCAATATAATTCTTGATGAGGTGGCATTCTCACGTTGCATATCAAGTCCATCACCAACCAAGCTGAATGAACCACCGGTTCTTGAAGGTAGCACACTTCGAGGCAAAACAGGATTGCGAAGAACAAATGGGGGGTTGTGAGAGGTTGCAATATCGGTGGTTGGTGATGACCAATGTGCAGAATAGTTAATAGGCAGAGGCCTGTTAGGCCCTTGAGAAGATGAGATCACAGAATGCCTAGCACTCCCCGATGAATTCGTGTTAGAATGAGTTGACCCTGATTGATTCACGGAACTAATCCTCATATGGAAATTTCTATACGCATTTCCACTTGTTTCGGCGACATTACAATCAGAAAGGCCGGCCGAAATCACTTCTCTTTCTCCAAGTCTTAACCTTTGATTCCCTCGATCAGGAAGAACGGACGGTATGAAATTAGGGCTTGCATTCGAGCAAGACGGAATTACAGGTTTATTAGTTGATTGTGAATAGCTAGTGCTTCCACCAATGGAGGACCCTTCAAATGCCTTTCTCTTGCAAGATAAACGATGACCCTCAATAGATGACCCTGGCCTACAATCAGTCCCTCCAATCGATAAAATACCACTTTCAAATGGAGAGACAAAATTGTCCGAACCACTTGTGGGTGGAGTTCCCTCATTTTCTAATCTATCAGCCTTGAAAATAACAGGGCATTCAGTAACATTGTGATTAATGTAACCTGCATTCAAGCTAAGATTTGGTGGAATTGATCCTGAATGAGAACCTTGTACAAACAGCGGATTCACACTGACATTCTCAAGCACCGGACAATCTCCAACACACGGGGTTGCTGAGTTCCATCCAAGCTCGGATTCCCGTTCATCACAGCCCATTTCAGTGGCTGCACCACTAGAGCTAGGTTCACCTACGGACCATCTGGCTAAGCTCTCTTGATCCCGTCCCACTGTGTTAACATACGATAAGTTTACATCGCTTTGATGCAACAATAAGAAGTCAGATATTCGGTTTTCTGAAGGATTCCGGAGATTATTCCAACAAATTGGCTGATCTACAGTGGTATTACCCGATGAAGAGCCATGGTCAAAATTCAATGTTTCTGGCATGGAGCCAACACTACCACTTTGCCCTTGCATTAGGGCGAATTTTAATCTCCTTATTTATGAAACAAATATATTAAGAATCAGAGATCCTGCCAGCAAAACCATGAAAAGAGTCATTAGATTATGCGACACGAGATTGAAGACAGTACTTAATTCATGCTGAACTACATAAAGACAATGACATAGAAATTCATTTTAAGTTTCTATTATGGCTTTGGTATAAAAATCCACACACAAACATGCATACTCTCAATAAGTCCACAATTGATACTCTGACAGCAGGACAATAAGCCTCATCAATCTCTAATAAATCAAAGCAAATGGCGACATAAACAGCTATGGCACTCCTTTTCTCAGATGAACCGAAAAAACCGAACATTTTGAAAAAAAAAATCATAAATTTTAAGAACTAGGGGAGAGGAAGTGAGCATCCCATTTGGGAATACCAGAAACGCATCAATGGAAACGTCGGAAATAATGTGATGCAGTAAAGAGAAAGATCAATCTGAACAGATTTAACCGATACCAGTTACAGAAATCTAAACCTTGATGTTGTTTCCAACGTTATAATCTACTTTGACGGGTGGAAAGCCATGAAAATTACGATTAAACTGCATTTTCGTTACATCGTGCTTAAAAACGATAAGATCTTAGGTTCTGAACATGACAAGAGAAAGGTGAAAGCTTTACCATCTGAAATCAAAGAAAAATACCAAGGAGAAATTCCAAGAGGTAGTAAGTTAAAATCGGGTAAGCAGCTCAAAGAGTAGGATTGCGATTTGAATGAGTCAAAAACCAAATCTTATTCCCATAAAATGAGCTGGTTATGAGAGCGATTAGTCAAAAAACAAGCAGCTAATCAAACCCACAAAAACATCTTAAGACTTTTCAAAACCGAAGCTCGCAGAAACTGCCATGAATGCTTGATTCTGAAGGGAAAATTTGCAGAAGGAAAACTTCACCAAACATGGAAGAAACTGAAACACCCCCCCAAAAAAAAACCCCCATTGAACATCGAGCTTATTACAGTCGATCGATGAACAAGTACAGAGACAAAACTCACCTGCCAGCTAAAAAAGATCAAAGAGGAAGCCGATCTAATCAAAACTGCCCCTTGAGAAAAAGTAAGAAGAAACAATCAAATGTTTCGCAACAGCCTCACCCCCTCTCTTCTTTCTCAAGACAAAACACAAGAAAGAATGAAAAAGCAAATACCCACAAGCCAATATGAGAGAAAGAGCGAATAGAGAGAGAGAAAGGAGATGGCTTGGCTGGAGCCTGGAGGATATGGGGATAGAAGAAAATTGTGCAAAACTTGAGGGCATGGGTTAATCTTCCATTTACAGATTAATCAATGGAAAAGAAGAGAGGGTGAGAGAGAGAGAGAGAGTAATGGTTTGACAATAGAATGCGGTTTCCAATCCAAGAATTGAATGAATAAAAAAATAAATGCTGGGTGGTGTCCTTCTGGTTGGATTGCTTACCAGATGTGGCTCAGACCTGGATGTGTCTCTGTCTCCCACCTTCCTTCTCCTTCGTCCTCTTTCTCTCTCTAGAACCCCAAAAGCTACTCACTCTCTCTTCCTCTCTCTATGAACTTTCTTTCCTTCACTCACACCTGCCCTTTTCCCACCTCGCCTCCATCTATCTCTCTTCCATTCGGAGACTTGGCGCAATGACGAAGAACCCACGTAACCCGGTTCATACGATCTCCATTACAGCAAGTCTAAAGCTTTTGTAGCTTTTTCACCCTCCCATTAATGGAGTTGTTTCCCAAACAAACTCTAGGAAACAAATCTGAACCATATTTGTACCAAGAAAGAATCGCAACAGTGATGGCCTACAAATCTGCCTGATTATCAATTCTCAGCAATGGCTTTCACGTTCGATTTCCGAGATTTGCTTTTTTCAGTTTTAACCCAAATGTAGCTCGTTGTGGTGCCAGTAAGTTTGAATCAATCTAACCCCTGCTCTCTCTCTCTCTCTCTCTCTACATATATATAAATATTGCATGCCAATTAAGCAACATGCAGAGACAGAAAGTAAATCTAAACCAAGAATAATAAAGCTTCCAACTTTAACAATCTACCAATTCTCTCCCCTTCTTGCCTTCCATATTTGCCTCATCCGCCTCAAAACACCATTAATAGACTAAAATTTGGGATTTTTGCTACCTCTTTATCAACAATTATTGCTCATGTTTCTACCTGCCGCTAAATGAAGGTGATTTATATTAAAAATCACGGTTGAACAGGTTGAAATCTGTCCACATGCATTGCAGGCATAACCCATTACGTAACAGCTTGATTTGATTAATTAATTAAATTAGATTGTCGTTAACCAAGAGCTGAAGATAAGCCTAAGATGACGAGATACAAACATTTCTTGCCTTTCACAATGGAGAAGGACAGAAACCTACGAGTCTAGCCACACAAAATCAATGCCTAGACATAGTCAAAAATGCAACAGAGCTTCCAATTTCAATGATGGAACCGAAAATACGATTAACAATAATAAACTCCAGTCTTTTTCTGGCGCCCAAGTGTGAAAACTTGGTAGCACCAAGAGAACACGAGGCATACGAGAAAAGAAACAAAGGGCTAGGCCGGACGAGAGGGGGTCAAACATGGTGGCCCAGATGAACAGTAACAAAGGATTATTAGGCGAGACAAAAATAGTCTAAAGGCACAGGAAGAGGGGTCACCTTCCATTGAAGAGGGTGAGAGTGGGACCTCTGCTTTTAAAAAGTAGCTCGGAGGAGGACCAATGCTAGTGTATATATCGAAGGCATTTACTCGAGGATGGCTCCTGAAGTGAGCAGGTAAAATGCTCTAAAAGACCAACCATGTGAAGAGAGTTTATTGCATAAATTAGAACACCCCATTTGGATGTTCATGCTTCACCTGCCAAATAGGTCAAATTCAAGCAAACTAATGCGTTAAATCAAAACGTTTGAAGCCCAAAAATCTCCATCACAATGTGAAACTAAACAGACTCCTCCAAAAAGACAAAACTTCAAAGTCAAATATAATGTATTTTACGTCAGAAAGTGAGTGGTTTAACCTACGAGATCGTCGTTAAGAGAGAGGGAGGAGAGTTGATCGGCTGTGGCGTTCCCCTGCTGTTGGGCAACACTCCTCAGAACCTCCATGGCCTCTGCAACTTTTGACCTCAAAGCCTCTGGCGACTCGAGCAGGTGCAACACCTCAGTCTGGTCCATCTCCAGGAGCATTCCAGTTACCTTAGCTGCTGATTCATGCTCCAACTGATCCACTAAGGGATATAACGCTTCCCCAAGCATCTGCAGTGGCAACATAAGAAAAACAAGATATTAAATGTCTGAATAAATATTGCAAGAATTCTTACTATAATCTTTTGAAATGATATGTAGGTCTTCCATACAAAGACACTGCCAATATCTGAATAAATCTTTCAGGCCACAAAGTCTTTTTTAATAGTTATCATCAATATAACACTAATGGATGACTACAAGTATTTATTCCCCTTTCCCATCATCCAGATGTAAGCCTGTAACTGTTATAATTAGCCAGACTATACCTTTCACCCTAGTACTACAATTGCTATAATTATTTTCAGACATCCCTCCTTAGTTACTTATTACACTACATACATACTTTTTCCTTACTAAATACTTTATATCGGCACTAGCAATATCTTAATCAATAACAGGAAATGCTTCAATATAGAAAATAAATAGAGGGGGTTAACATAGAAAGAGCAATACCATCCTTTGCTGCTCTGGAGTAGCATTGGCAAGGGCAGTTGCCATAGCAGGCACAGGAGCAGATTGTCCAAGAGATGGGTCTCGCATAGGCATTCCACCCAACCCATAAGGAGACGCAGGTAAACCTCCTCCAACACCAGCCATGGGTCCATCAGGCATGTTGCGACCAGGAGGATAACGATACATCAGTCCCCTTGGAAGCATCTGAAGCAATCAAAACTAATAAATCCTAACTACAAACAGATGAGGATGAAACGTCACTATAAGCAATAACAACAGTGATTTCAATCACCTGAGGCTGCATCAGTGGTACAGGTTGCTGAGGTTGTTGCAGAGGACCTGAACCTCGCCGCCCTCCTGATCGTTGACCAATCTGACCCTGCTGGACCATGGGAACAAAGAAGTTTGGCATAGGAACTCCTCCGGGCCTCATTCCTGGAACAAGTTGTGGTTGGTAACCAAACCCTGCCTGTATAAAAATTCAATCGTGATCCTAGTCAGCAACAATGTCAAAGTTGCAATCACAATCTAATAGAAATCAAGTACTAAAACGCAAATTTATCAACTAATAATTATAGCAATTAGTGCAAATTTATAAAATACCACCTTAACAGAATTACTCTAATGAAAAAATACAAAATGCAACCTAACAGACTTAATCTAATGCAAATTTATCAACTCATGATGCCCAAATCAGAACCACTGTTTTACTGTGGATACAAACATGGAAACATCCACCAAATGCATGTTTGTAATTTAATAGAACAAGCATATACTAGAAATATTCAATGAGATCATGTTTGTAATTTAATAGAACAAACATATACTAGAAATATTCAATGAGACATTGAATCAAGTTACATCTGAATGGGTTTATTTATCATATTATTTTAGGATCTGATACATTTAGTGCTTGGATACAGAAGAGTCCTTTAGTGATTTGTTTCAATGTGCAATCGTGAAAAGCACTCAAGTCCAATCAATCACATTCATTAGCTACAAATTAGAATCTCAAACAAATAGCACTTTATCATCAATAGTTACATGACCAGAAATTGAAAAATTGCTTTGAATATAAAGAACCAGTACGAAAAAGAACATTTTCTCGCATTTGCACACCCAAATATCCACGTAATGAGACAAATGACGTAAATTGAAGAAATGTGAACATAAACAATAGACATGATACTGTAAAATTAAAAAAAGGCAAAAGATATATTACCTGAGGGACCAATGCAGGAGGTGCTTGTCCATATAAAAACTGCTGACCAAGACCGACAGCACCTGGATGGAACATGGGCAAACGAGGAGCAACTGATGGTGCCATTGCCATGGGCCTCATTTGGGAAAATTGTGCCTAAAGATAATAAAACTGACTGAGAAATAAATTAGAGATAGCACACTAGGCATCCATGGTTTAAAACATGAGAGATGGTCTCTCGCGTCATTGTTCCTCATGAGACACATAATGACATCAAACTGCAACAATACACGACAGAAATTATTTCTAATTTGGAAACTATGATATAACTCATTGTCAATCGATGAAAGTTTACTCCATAACTATGGAAAAGCTATACATTTATATGTGGTTGCAAAAATTTGCAAAACTACGGGGATTGAAACAACACGTCAATCAGTATGAAACTTCTCATTAGTCATACCTGCAACCTTGCCCTTCTCTCTTCTTTTCGCTGTGCTAGCGCTACATAGAGAGGTTTACTAACAATCATTTTACCATTCATCTCAGCAAGCTGGAAAAAAATTTCCAAGAGAAATGTAAGTTATCAAACAGCTAGTTCCAAATATTTAATAGATATATTATCTTACAGCACGAGATGCTTCTTCTTGAGTAGAAAAAGCAACAAATCCAGAACCTCTACTGACTCCATTTGGATCACGCATAACCTTCAAATTAGAGAATACAATAACGCACCATTTAAAACTCTTATAAACTTTGGACAAAGTAGATAAAAAACCTATAGTGTATAAACCTTCCATGAAGTAATTGAACCGAACTCCGAGAACAATTCTCTAAGTTTTTCATCATCAATACTATCATCCAAGTTCTTGACATACAAGTTTACGCCTTGATTTTTATCATATGTCTCCTTCACAGTTTGCTCAAATCGACCCTTAAGCTCAGCTTCTCTTTCTGATTTTTTCTGAGCTTTCCCAACGTACCACTCCTTGTTATCAACCGTCTTCCCATTTAGTTCATTAACAGCTTTGACAGCATCGTCTACACTTTCAAAGTTGACAAAACCAAAACATTTTGACTTCCCATCTCCATCTCTCATTACCACAGCACTGGTGATAGCTCCATATGAACCAAAAATGTTTTTCAAATCTTCATCCGTAGTTGATTCTGACAAATTCTTTACATAAATGTTATTAAATTTTGTCTTATCTGAACTACTTTCTCTTTCCTGCTTACGAAGAAAATGTCCAACATAAACCTGCTTGTCATTAATCAGCATTCCATTCAACTTTTCAATTGCATTTTGGGCGGACTCTTCATTTTCAAATTGAACAAAACCATAGCCTTTGGATAGGCCAGAAATATCAGTAGCTATCTTGCATGAAAGAATATTTCCAAAGGAGGAAAATGTTTCATGCAATGCTTTCTGGTCAATAGCCTTGTCCAGGTTCTGCAAAGGACAAGTAATAAGATTACAAGGCTAAATATTCAGAAACATTTTATTTTTCAAGATTAAGAGTGGACAGTAGTCATCATGTCAAAATGACAAACTTTTACATGCTCAATCTAGCAAATTTCTCAACGAACATCTTCTAGGGCCAAATTAAACAAGAATAATGTTAGGTTTACACTCTTAGCATATTTTTTAACGTATTAAGTTGTAATTGGTTGAATTAAAATACAATTGAAGTATTAAATTAAAATAATTATTTTTCATATTTACTACACTAATCATGGATTGAAACATCAGAACGTAAACTAAGAGGGTATGCTACTAGGGTAAACCTATCATTACCCAATAAACAATATACCTTTATGAATATATTTGCCGCGCCACTCTTGCGGACACTTGGGTCACGATGAGAATACATAATTCTAATGGACCCGCCATTCAATGGAGTAAAATTTAATTCTTCCAATGCACGGGCCGCTACAAACATAAGCAAATAAGGTATAATTAGTGCTCTTATATTAATAGTGAAGTGAAACATGAAACCAAGTGATTAGCATACAAAACTTCTCCATAGAGAGAACATTAAACTAGTAAGAAAAATTGGCACAAAATCAAAACAATAAGGAATAAATAAGTAATGATAAAAGAAATATTCATATCCTTCTGATGGCAAAGGAAATCTGACACTTAAACCAGTTTCACAGTCAGCTGATACATTTTCTGAAAGGTGAGAACAAGAAGCTAGAACAAAAAACCAGAATAAACAATCAAAATAACAAGGACAACAAAAAGAATAATTGCTAAAATATTTCATTTCCTACAATGGCACATGGAGACTGTTACTTAAAGATACTGAAATGTCCTTCAAATTCACAGCTTAATGCTGAAACAAGTAAAATTCGAGGAAAAAGAGGACAGAAAGTAAATGGTAAAATAAGTAACAAGTAACAAAAAATTGATTTTAGAGACTCAGCATAGAGTGTGGCGAGCAATATATATTTAAATGACGTTGCTACTAGTTTAACTTACATTTGATCAGCTTTTGGGGTGAAGAAATAATAAGTAGAGCCTTGGCAATTGCCAGAAGGCGAGAAAGGAAGTACTCCAAACGTAGTAAAAATAGCAATAAGCCGAAAAGGCAAAAAAAAAATACGCATCGAAGATTATGACAAACCATCTTGAGGATTGACGTAGTTGACATAGCCATAACCAAGAGATCGACGGGTGCTCATGTCCCTACAGACTCGAACAGACAAAACCTGACCCATTTGACTGAACATTTCATAAATCTGCGCGTCAGAGACGTTTACGTCAAGATCTCCAACATAAAGCGACGTCGGGACGAATGGAGATCCCCCTGGACTGCCACCGGTGGTAACAGACGCGCCATTAGCACCCGCACCGGCCATCGGAGTCTGATTTTGAACCTGATTCTGCGCCATCTGAACTAGAGTACACAACCCTAATTCTCAAACCTCAAAATTTCGTACTTGTTTTCTCTTCTCTAACTTTCTTCACTCCTCAAACCTAAACCTCTGTCAGCCTAAGCCGTAAATCAAAATAAAAAACACTCAGATAAACTCTAAGAACCGGAAATGACAAAATGGAAGGTAATACGAAAAATCTTTTCCCAGTGTTTTGGATGATAATGCAGCAAAGAATTGAAGAAAAAATTGTCGCAAATCCGAACTGGGACGGAGCCGAACAGCGAAAATGATTTTTGGGATTTTTCTTAGGGAGGGCAGGATAAACTGCACCGCAACAAATGAAATGTGCCTTTGCAGCTTTTAAAGCAGGGAAGGCGGTAGAGGGAATAACAAACCCTAGTTTGGTGATCTAAACAAACTGGGACCGTCTGATCTTTGCGGGGTACCGGGCCCATCTGGTTATTCAGGTGCAGAGTGCAGTTTATATCTAAACAAGACACGTGAGAATGGTCTTCGTTAATATAGTTAATTAAATAATTAATTATGACTAATGTGGTAATTAATCTAATAATTTTATAGTTATAACTATAGCAAATAATTAATTATATCAATCATCGTTGAAATTAGTCATCATAGAAGTTCACCAGCCTACAACGAAATGTGCACAACTAGGACAAATTCGATAACTGATTGCCGGCCGCTAATTGTTCACGGGCTTTACCATTTGACCCGATCCAGCCCATGCGGCCCAGCATATCGACTAAGCAGGCCAAGTAAAAATTTGGCTTAGATAGTAGAAATTAAATATTTAAAAAATATAATATAAAATGAAGAGACGGTCTATCACATTTCAAAGTAGCATGTTGTTTGGCTTTTTTCGATTTTAATTTTATTATTATAAAAGAATTAATGTAATAAATTAAAAAAAAAATTGAAGCAATATGTTAGTGTGATCTCACACGTTGCTTGACTACTCTGTCTTAATCTGTTGCTTCACGATTTATCATCTTTCTCTTCATCGCCACGCCTGTTGCACGTGGCCGAAGCCGTCAATTCTTTTGTTTTAATAAATTTAAAGATATAATGTATTTTATTATAAATAAAATATTTGTAGCGTGGCAAATGGGTATTTGTGGGATGTAAATGCATGTGCTTTGAAGTCACCGATGATTTATACATTGCAGTAAATAAAAATGTTTCAAAGTCATGAATTTCAATATTCGATGCAATAACTTGCGTAACTCCACTACTAGATACGAAATTAACAGCATAATTGGACCAAAAATTACTGAATTTCGAGACAGTTTCGATCTGGGCACGAATTTGGAATATGGGTTTGGGGGAAATTGTGGTTTAATTTAATGATGTCACTCCTATAATTGGGCAATAATTAGAGAGAGTCAAACGGTACCGTTTTGAGAACGTTTTACTATAATGTATTATCACGTTCCAAAGTCTCACTGTCACGATGCATGTATGCCAAAGTCAAATGAACTTTAATGAAATTCAGTAATTACAAGATTAATAAATATTTTTATTTTAAAATTTAAAAAAAATCATGAATCTCAGGTAAACAGTGCACCTAAGCTTCCACCGTCGTCCAATGATTTTGACAACCTTCTCCTGGTGGCTGGTAGTGATCAATGGAAGAACCATCTCTCTCTCTCTCTCTCTCTTCCTTATCTTCTTATCTACTTCTTCTTCAGCCTCTTTCCCGACTGAAACTTGATTTGCTTACCCTTCAGTCTTACGCAGGCCCAGAAAACTGTTTTCTCTCTGATTATTCCCTCCTCCATACTTTCAGTCTCCATCCACAGTTTTACCCATTTTCCCATTAGTTTCATGCTTATCAAATGAAACCAGACCACTCATAAACCAATAATATGATTCAAATCTAAGACAAAGAAAAAAGAAAAGATTTTTCGTCCACTAACTTAACTCGAGTAACTCAACTATTAGCTTTAGCGTCTTTGAAACTGCTTCGCAACGAACAACAAAAATCTATCCCGATCAAACGGAATCGCTTCGGTTCCGTGGCCGTCGATCTTCATCGACTGATCCAAATAATAATATTTTTTTTCTGCAGAAAAGCTAAGCTGGAGAAATTTGAAGCTATAGAACAGTAGAAACTGTATATCACAGAAGATGGTCCTCTTCGTCGGAGCTTTCCGGGTCGGGAAACTCGTTTAAATCTGGTTTTTCCAATAGCTGAGAAGAACTACACTTGGCGCCGGCGTTAAGGGAAGCTTCGATTGCGTCCACTCTAGCTCCAACCTCGGTGGCCTTTTTCCGTATCGAAGCAGCCGACATGTCGTTCAGCTGATCTTCTTGAAAGATCAACTCGGGAAAATTCAGGCGAGCCGACGGTCCCCGAAGATAAAACACGGCGGTGTCATAGGCACGAGCGGCGGCGATCGGAGTTGTGTAAGAGCCTAGCCAAATCCTAGACCTTTTATTGGGTTCTCTAATTTCAGCAACCCACTTTCCCCACTTTCTCATCCTTATTCCTCTGTAAGGCTTGTCTTGCCGGCCGTCCTTGGGTTTTCTCTTCTCGGAGCTCGAGGCGGCGAGGCTGCAACAGTCTCCGTCCATATCCTCAAAGGTCAAGAATTAAAAAAAAACCCCAGAAAAGTTCGAGGAAGAGCAGGCCAGTGGAGCTTATATATAAAAAAGAGAGAAAAAAGAGAGAAAAAATGGCTGCTAGTTGGCTGCTAGTGTGAAGCAATGGGTAGGGCGCCACGTCGTTGACGATGGAATGGCAGAGCTGAGTTTGGCCGACACATTAGCTCATCTTCCACTCTTCTAGGTCTCTTCTTGCATGACCTAATAAATAATGATTGACTTATAATTAATCGAATTATTACTCGGGTTATTCCAACTAACGTCAAATCTACTCACATAATATTATCTGATTTGAATCGAATCATATACAGTTTTATTCTTAAATCATGGCTAACTTGTTAACACTTGTGAACTCATTATTAATTATGTTCAATCTTAACCTCTAATCTATATAAAATTGCATGAGTTCCTATTTTCTTCGGATAAGTTGTCATTTATCAATAGTGACTTTTCATGTATTTTAAAAATGATAATTATATTTTTATCGTTTTATTCTAAATACCAATTACACGTCAAATGCTAAATTAATATAATAAATATTTTTTTTATTTTTAATCAAGTCAATAAGCATTTAGAATAAGAAGATATAAAAAGAATAAGAAAGTTTAGTTTCCCAAAATAGAAAGTTTCTAGTTTACTTGGCCTTAATTCTGTTTTAGACTCCATTTAGTGTTTTAATTTACCTCATATTAATTTATTTATATTAAATGGAAATTTAATTGTTTTTTTTCCTCCAAAAAATCCCCTGGAAATGTTGTAAACAGAGACGTACAAACTCCATGCATTTTAAGCAAGGGAGGGAGTGAAGCCGATGAAAGGTTGACTAAATAAGGATTAAAATATAAGCTAATCATGGAGATTAACACTAATCCTGGGCTCGTTTCCTTTCTTTAAATTATCTAATTTGCTGGGAGGTCCTGAAATTGTGGTAGAGACACCTTTGCAGAGACATCGGAAGACACGTATATGTCACGTCTTATCTGTTAACTGTATTTTTATCAAATATCTGAAAAAGAGTGAATGCATCGGTGAATTGGACGTTCAATAAACTAAAAATTGATTTTTGTAGTCGAATAATTTAACTAAAATTCGAGTCGAAATTAAATTTTTTAAAACTCGAATCTGAATTAAGTTTTTAACGTTTAATATAAACTAAGAGAACTCAAAAAGATATAGTGAACCAAATTTGAGATCCAGTCGGCAGATCTCCGGCAGTGAAAAAAGGAGGAACAATGATGGTCCTTTTGGCTGTCGTACCAAGTACTAAGATTTGTCTGTCTGCCCCAAAGTGTTTTTTCCACGATCATGACAGCCATGTTCGTGTGTTGCCAATGCTTGAGAATCTGGAACCGAAGCATGCAGCAGGAACAGGGCGGCGATGGAAGCATCTGGACCTGCTGAATTGATTGTCGGCGAGAAAGTTATGGAAGTGGGTTTGAGTAAATTAATATAATAAAGTCAATTAATTTGATGGCGAATTGGAAGAAACAAGAAAACCAGTAAAAGGTTCGTTCGTTGAATTGGTAAGAGTGGATGAAAGAGACGACGATCCAGTTGAGTCAACGATGCACGCAAACACTGACTCTGAGGTCACAAGCCTCGCCCCATCGTCTCCGATCAGATCTCCTCGCCGGCCGGTCTACTACGTCCAGAGCCCCTCCAGGGATTCCCATGATGGGGAAAAGACAGCAACGTCGTTCCACTCCACGCCGGTGCGGAGCCCTGCCGGATCGCCGCCGCATTCTCACTCCTCCCCCGGTCGCCATTCCAGGGAGTCCTCGTCGAGCAGATTCTCCGGCTCTTTGAAGCACGGGTCGCGCAAGATCTCGCCCAGCGACGGATCTCAAGATGGCCGCCGGAAAGGTCAGAATCCGTGGAAGGACGGCGATGTGATTGAAGAGGAAGGCCTTCTCGAAGATGAAGATCGGAATAGAGAATTCCTCGACGGTGCTATTTCTTAGCTTTCGTTCTAAGTTTCCCAATGTTACTTGAAAATATAATCGCTAAAATATGCACGTGTCGCAACATAGTAATAAAAATATCGATCTCAAAAATATAAGTCAAATCTCTAATTTAAATAATAAATTACAAAGTATAATAAAAAATAAATAATAACATGAAATGTTTGATTTTTATATCTATCTTCTACTCATAAATTAAACAGATAATTAAAGTATCTAACTAATAATCTAGATTCAGCAAAAAGTAAAGTTTGTGGTAGAATTGAGAATTCGTAAGAATCTCGACTAAGACTTTCCGTAAATTGATTTACTTGAACTGTCTTCGGTGGGTGCTGCAGCATTAGTCACAACATCAGTTTAATTCCGGTCCGAACACTAATAAATCGGGGCTGGCGTTGCCTCTGTGGTTGAGTTTAAGAACAAATTCGATTTGACCGCACTAGATTGGAATGAACATGATGAAAACACTCATAGTTAAACCGTGTCACTCGATTTAACCACATAATAGTTTTAATACACGTCTTAGTAACACGCAATGAAATATTGTCGTGTTGCCCTAAATGATATCAATGCAAAACAATAATTTTTAGGTTTAACACTTAGCAAACACGCAAGGGCGTATTATCATGATTGCTCGAGAGATAATCACATCAAAACAAAGATATATAAACACTTATTAAAACGAGTTATAAAAGATAGCATGCAATTTCATTAAGCAAATCAATAAATGAAAAATCTTAATTTTAACTCAAACAAAATAGTTATACACTAACTATCCGGAGTTCCTATAATTCACGGAAATTAAAACGAAAAGCGAAGAGAGAGAATTTTGGTCATCGCCGTCGAAAGTCGTTGGTCGCACAACCTCGTTCCCCCGCCGCAGTGATCGTCGTTGTGAACCTCTTCTTCGGATTTACGCCCGAAGCTTGATCATGAACCTCGTTTCTCCAATTCTACACACCAAATCCGTGATATTCGCATTCCTTTAAGTAGTTTTCGTGAAGCTTCAGCAGATTTGAGAGGCGGTTGCGATTTGTAGTAAGATCTGGATCGTTGGAAAGTAGTTGAGATTAAGAAGGATTTACAAATCTTCAAAGATATTATTGTTTCCAAATTTGATTTTGAGTTGATTCTTCCTTCTTTTTCGTGATTCTTCCAGCCTTTATCTTCATTAATCTTCTCCAATTGCATGAAAACAAAAATCTCGTGATAATAAAAAATATATGAAATATCGAGTAAAATCACGTAAAAACAGCATTACTGATGCTGTTAGGGGTGCCCAAACCCGACCCAACCCGCTACGCCGACCCAACCCGTTTTGATTGGGTCGGGTTTGAGTTGGGTAAAATCATTAAAAACCCTTAATGGGTCGGGTAAATTTTAAAATATACCTTAATGGGTCGGGTCAAGATAAAAAGCAAACCCAACGGGTTGACCCGTTGGGTTATGGGGAAAAAAATACCCTGATTAATAGTTGTTGCTGCCCTAAATTGAAAATCCCTGCCCTAAATTGAAAATCGTCGCTGGCCTTCACTGCACGAGCGATTCCATTTCCAGACGATTCCCGATTTCCCGTCATCGACCGACGCTCAGTCTACAGCCGTCCATCGCCGTCTACAGCCGTCCATCGCCTCTCGCCACTGTAAGCTTCAATATTGCTATTCGTTACTGTATTTTTTTGGTTTNGCTCTTATATGCACACAAAGTTGGATTCGTTCTATTACTCCAACTTTGTTCGAACCCGTAGAAAATTTTGAAACCATAGAAGAAGGTATTGTCACTTCACTGACTCAATATCATATAATACATAATTCATTAAACATATTAATTGTGACTTTCATGTATTTTTTATTTCAGAAATTGCAGATAACGAAGCACGGATTGACATCGATCCCGAAGACCTTATGACGATTATTGATTAAAACTTATTTACTAGTTTGTTGTAATTGATGTCAAATATTATTCTAGATTGATTTTTAAGGCTATTATTCTATGAATTGCATTGAATGTTTAGTTCATTTTCAATGTTTATTCGATGGATTATTTTACATTTTTATGTGTAATTGATGTCAAATATTATTCTAGATTGATTTTTAAGGCTATTATTTTTTGTATACTTCATACCCGCCAACCCGACCCGCCAACCCGCCAACCGCCATGTTTTGGGTCGGGTTCGGGTTGTCTAAGCCGCTGAACCCGAACGGGTCACCGGGAAAAATATTAACGGGTTCGGGTCGGGTCAATTTTTTTGCCAGCCCGACCCGCACCCGATAATGGGCACCCCTAGATGCTGTGGTATCGCTGCAGCATTATCCCTAAAAATATTTAATTATTCCAATTAAATTATTGTAGATTCTTAATAATTTGACTACTAAAATCTCGTAAATATTAAATTTTTTTAAAACTTAAAGCTTCGCTTTCTTTTCTTCTCTCTCCTTCTATGGGGTGCAAGCAAGCCAATGAAGCCCAAAATCACCATGAAGGTGTTAGGGCATTTTTCGGCATTCATGTTAGCTCAACTCGCCTACATCTATCTTACTCCGATCTCACAGTCGCCTCCGGCAACGTAAGTGAAACAAAAAAAAAGCCATTTCCCTCGATAAAGAAGATCAAGATCTGATAGACTGATACCAAAGACCGCCCTTCTTCTCGTCTCATATTGCAAATCGAAGAGTTGTATCAATCGAGGAAGAGCAAGAGGTCAATCATAGTGACAGTGATGGGACGAGAGTTCCTCTGTACGGCATCTTAGCGAGTCTGAGTAGCTCCTCCGGAACACCGGCTTCGCCGGTCCCTCTGAGCTTAAAATTCCTGGTCAGGGCAAAAGCTTACGTTTTGGGAAAACTTGTGAAGCCTAAATTTCAGAGGATTGTTGATTGCTCCTTCACTTTTGAGCCTCAAAAGCTCAACGTCGCCATCTCTCTCAACAAATGCACATTCCGTTGAAATGGACTCGAAAATGGAGAAGTTTGCTGACAGTAAAAGTCAGAAAATGTAGTTTCCTTTTCTTTTCTGATCCATTAATGGAGGGCAAAAGCTTCACGTCAAGAATTATCAACGGTTTGCAGGGTTTTCCAGCACCGACCCAGTTTTCTGGTTCATAAGATGCTTTAGAATCTTGGAAACAACTTCATTTCTCTCCTCTCCATAAATGTGTTCAACGGCTAATCCGATGAAATGGTCAAGACATCATTCAATGGGGTACGACTATAACTCGTGTTTAAAACCCCTAATGCACGCTGGTTTTTGTATCTGTCTTGTTTCCGGGGTCACCAACGATAGCAACTTTTGAAAATTCTGAATAATTTCAGGCCTTTTACATTGGAGATGTATTCGGTAATGCTACTGCTAACCATGGTTAATGGGTTCACAATTTGGTTGACCGAACGTGCACACAATCAAATTGTGTCTAGGTTACGAGCAATTTTTCATTCTAGGTTACGAGCAAAATGGATACCGTGGTAACTTTCACGATAATCAGTATTAATTTATTAGTTACGAGTTAATTGAATCAATTAATGTTGACGTCTCATCATCCCCCTGTAGAATAAGTCTCCAGAGTAGATTGCACTATACATTGCAACCTAAAATAATTATGTGCAACATGTGAGTGCCTTTTGAAAGAGTCTCCATTAGAGAAAGCAAAAGAAACTGCAACCTGTAGACACATACGTAGACGCAATATTTTACATATAATATAATGGTTTTCAGGCTGTTATATTGAGCGACAATAAATCAAAATATCATCCGCGATTATTATTTTTTAATTAAAAACCGTGAATTTAAATGTAAATTACATAACAAAAGAGGTCTTATTTATGAAGTTCCACTCCTAAAACTCAAAAAATAAACAAAAGACAGCTTCCAAGCTACATCGCCTGTCATTATTCAGAATTTATTTTAGATGAAATAAAGTCTACGAGAGACCGAATCAACTCATAAAACACGATTAGCAATGACGAAAGATAATCGATGGAAGTGTCAATTTTTATTATTGTAAAGTAAACGATGGATCTTCACTATTTTAATCAGAGATTCGATTTCAAATTCTGTCCTTTTCAAGTATTTTATTTGGTTATTTTTACATTTTCAATTCGTTACTTATATGTTGACACCAAACGTCTCGTTGTGATGAAACTAACGAGATAACTAGATGTGTAGAATCTCTGGTCTTAAATCCGTAAACCTAACCAGATGATTTTATGTATGGCTTTGGCAATATCTCCATTAACGCTGCTTTCATTTAAATGGAGATTATCATTTATCTGGATTAACCAAATAAATTCCCCATTTGGGATTTAATCAGAAAGATTATCCGGTCGATCAGGTTCGGCTTTCAGAATGACAAATTACACGATGCATTTGAGTTTAAGCCTACTATGAAATTTAAAACCAAGACAATTTTTTTATATTGATATATCGTCATCTTGATATTAAAAGATTATTACAAATGATTAAATTAATTCCGAAAGTTGGTCAAGAAACAATGTTGAGGAAAAGGTTGCAAGTTTTTCCTTGCAGTTTCCGGCCGGGATTAAGTTTCCGTTGACTTCTACGACGAATTTTCCCGTGTTCCGGGGACCAAGGATTACAGTGAGGAATCTCTTTCTTCTTTTACCTTTCTCCAGGCCTAATATTTTAAAAAGTCAACCATTGTTGCTCTGCAATTGTCATCAATCAATTATTAAGCCCTTACCGAGAAAAAAATGTCTAGATATATTTATTCTATCGATGACCAAATACGATCTGAACAAGTCTTTTGTTGTCGGCTATAAGTAGCAAGAGCTCCTTGAATCTGTTGGCGGGTTTTTGGTTTTTATGATTTCTAACTGGAAATCTTCGACCAAAATGATTATCCGTCTTCTTCTACTTTTCGTTGTTTGGTCGAGGAGAATCGGCATGTCTGATGCGTTGATGGAGGAAAAACAGTTTCTGTTCTCTATTCCGGCGGGAGGTGCCTGTAAAAGCTTTGTCAAAATAACCAATGACAGCAAGAACGACGAGCATTATTCAGGGTTCTCGATTGATGTCTTCGAAGAAATTTGCAAATATCTTTCTCTGAATCATAAGTATGTCCCATTCCATGGCTCATACGATGAAATGCTGAGAACCGTCTCCAATGGGGTATGCCCACTTTTCTGTGTTGTTTTCTTGATCTTTGATGACATGCTTTGTTTTTAAACTCTTCGTCGTTATAACTGTAGACGACTGATGGAGCAGTCGGAGATATAACTGTGTTTGCCCGGCGCCTGACGTACGTGGACTTCTCACAGCCGTACATGAACTCCGATCTTACGATGGTGGTCGTCGACGATGCAAACAGGTGGAAGAAGTTATGGGAGTTTTTCAGCCCATTTACGACGGAGATGTGGCTGGTGGTGATGGCGATGCACGTCTTTGTCAGTTCCACGATATGGTTGATAGAACGTGGCCGAAATGTGGAGCTGAAACGCCTGGGCGACATGCTTTGGTTCTCAGTTGCAGTCATCTTCTTCGCCCATCGTAAGTCAAGTCTGGTTTTAGGGTTTATCTCTATTTGACCTAAAAAGAATGGAAGAGAGAATACTTGCGTTTGTTTGGTGAACAGGAGAACCAGTGAGGAATAACGTCGCTCGTTTCGTGCTCGGGCCATGGCTTTTCGCCATTCTGATTTTAACGGCATGTTTCACGGCCAGTCTGACGTCGAGGATGACGGCTTCGCTCACGAACCCGGCGATTTTGAGCATCGATGAAGCTCTGGTGAAAAATTCCAGCGTCGGTTGCAACCGGAATTCCTTCTTCAAGGGGTACTTAACTGAAGTGCTTAAGTATGAAGGTCAAATAGTAGAGATGGAGTCCATTGACGACTATCCCGAAGCTTTTAGGTCAGGAAAGATAAGAGCTGCTTTCCTGATGGCCCCCCACGCCAAAGTCTTTCTCGCCAAATATTGCCGAGGCTTCACCGTTTCTGCGTCGATTCCTATCGGTGGAGCGAGTTTCGTGAGTAACTTCTGTAAATTAAGAATTCTTCAATTTCTGCTCTGAGTTCTAGCTATATCCAAATATGAAATCTTCTTCGTTTTTTCCAGGCATTTCAGAAGAACTCGTCCTTGACTCTCAGAGTTACGGACGCCATTTTAAGCTTAATGGAAGTTCGAGAACTGCCGCTTCTGGACTCAGCTTTGCTCTCCTCGTTTAACTGCTCCGCCGCGTCGAAAGCCGCGCAAGGCGCCTCGCTGGGTCCGATTTCATTCGCCGGATTGTTCATGATCACCGGCGGATTTGCTCTTTTCGGGTTGCTGTATGCCATTTCAAGAACCGCCGGACTGAAAGTAGGGCTGATTGAAAAGCAGGAAGAATCGACGGGGAAGGGTTTCAGCTTCCGTCCGAGATCCTTCAAAGGATATCTCTCCACTTTGCGTCGTTCATCGTCGATTGAGATGGCCGAGTTGAGAAAGGTCCACCAAATCAACAAGGAGATCCAAAGAGCCAAGAGGCTCCGAGATCAACTTGTTTAATAAAATACCATGATGTATTAACATACTATCGTTAAATTTAACCTTCTTTTTACTAAATTTAAATTAATCAACTTGAGCAGTCAGTTTGATCTTAGAGATTTAGGTCCGGTTCTATGTTTCTTGGGCGTTCAGGTTTCTATGTTTCTCTCTCTCTCCATCTCTGTCTCTGTCTCTGTTTTTAGTGGTTTTATGGCAGCTTCTATTTCTTCCGTTTAAGATGGCCAATTCTCGTTCATTGGCTAGTTTTTAACGGGGTGCTCAAGAGACTTCGTCGGTAATCGATGCTTTCATGCATATTACATATATGTATGTTTATTTGCGTGTTTACGAATCGATTCCTTTTCTGGGATAGGAAATTTTCAATTAAAGCTTGTATATTGGGAGAAACTGTGCGTAATTTGTCTCGAAATTTCATTTTATCTTCTGTATTTGAGACTGTCGATTTCATTCGATTGAGCTTTAAACGCTATTGGGATCATTGCTTCTTAATTTTCTACTTTCTAGAATGATTTATGGCGGATGATACTAACTAGGGTACCGTTTGTGCAATCTATTCGTTTGAAATGGAAGGCGAAATCCATGTCGACAATGTGCCTTCTCGAAACTCTTCTTTAGCTTCATCGGAGGATCATCTTATCGAAGCTCCAAACGCAACCACAGTCGACGAAATAGTGGGGTATTGAAAGGTGAAGCTCCCACAACCGCGGTTTCTGACGGGGAATCTGATAGTGGATCGCCTAAAAGACGCTGTTGAATCCGTGAAAGCCCATCGAATTCAAACGGTCGAGGTATAGAGCTATAGACTTTATTTTCGAAGCATAATTACCTAGAACATTATTCATTTGTTGTTGTTTTTCTTGTCTGATGCAGAGAGGCAAGCCTATAGATCAAGAATTAGAGCTCGCCAAGAAAGAAACGAGGAAACCGGGATTGAAAGTATCTTGGGAGATGATGCCGTGGAGACCGAAAACAAATCCCATATGCTTGTCCAAGCAGCCATTGTTGCAGCTAAGCAGGAGCTTGAGGAGGTGAAGCTGAAAATAGAGAAAGCAACTGATACGGTAAACGACTTGACAGTGGCTGCAATCGTTAAAAGCAGAGCTCGAAGACGAGAAATCTACCATGGATACCAAATCTGGAAAGAAAAAGAAGCTAGAACTGCAATCGCGTTAAAATGACCCGTGGTCATTTTTCCCACGGGTTCTCATGTTTTTGGTCAAGAGAGAAGCTCATTCAAACAAGCCAGCATAATCAGCAGCTAGAACTGCAAGCCCGGGTTTGTTCGTTTATTTTCTTCCTCTTCCACTTTTCGAGATTGACTGAGTTTGCGACTGATCGTCGTAGATCAAAACGATGAACTGTTTTCCAACATCTGGACATAAAATGTCTCTTCGTATGAAAGGTTGTACATAACCCTAACTTGAATAAAATATTGCTGAAAACCAAGATTGCAATAACACGTTGCCAAACTGGAATATAACTTTTCTCGACTGGGGTTCATGTAGTCTTATATTTTATGCTCGAAGATGAATCTGCAGAGCAGAAACTGAAGAAATTTATTCGGTAGCTCGCCAGCAGTATTACTCGTACGCAGGTGAAGCACCCTAGGGGTTATAAAGACAGACAAGTAGAGAAGCTTTTTAGGGTGCTTACCTGCCTAAACTCGTCCCCTTTTCATCGTTCCATGGTTCTATCTGGTTTATAGATCGAGGGTCGTCTTTTTTGTGCTGTAATCTCCTCGTTTATACTGGCTCTACCTGCCTAGTCGTCCCCTAAATTCATGCAAAGAAGAATGAGAATCTGCCGGATTAAAAATGGATTAAACTTCGTAATCTGTAGCTTTAATCTGGTTTGGTTAGATGATGGCGTACTTTCCACGACGTGATTTTAAAACCCAGAAGCTGGTTTTGAGCAAGAAAGGTAGACGACTAGGTGGAGTTGTCTGGTTGGAATTTAGAACCAACTTTTTACGAGGTCTGAGAGTGAAAAACGGACTGAATTATTGCCGTTTAATTCAGCCTTCAAAGCCAGTCTAAAAGGAAATAGATACGAAAAGAAGAAGAAAACCAAAGTGCAAAACAGTCATTCTACACTGCCTTGTCATCTCGTGTGGGTCCACCAATCGTTGACTGGTCAAAATTACCTGGCCGATCTCCACTATAAATACAGGACGTCCGCCATTACATTTACAACAACTACAAGCCACTGAACTTCTTCTCCTTCCTGTGCCAAAAAAAAAAACCCAGCTTTGCAGGAGTGAAAGACGATGGCCGGAGGAAACATGAAGCAGCGGAAGACGACGGCGAAGTCGTTTTCATTCCTCAACATCTTCAAAACCGGGAAAGGAAGACTGCGCCGAGACAGAGGCGGTGGAGATTACGACGGATGCGAGGACGGATATGGAAGAGTGGAGAAGGTGTGGGCCAGCGACGGCGACAAAGGCCGTCACTGGGCGGCGGACCCTAACATCGACCGGAAAGCGAAAGCGTACATTGACCGGATCCACCAAGTCTGTGTCTTCGAAACTGAACGTCAGACTTTCATCGTTCATCCCTCAGCAACTGCAAATCCCCAGTCTTAAATTTGTTCTTTGTCTGTCTTTCGTCTTCCTGTGGCTGCTCTGTAGAAATTTAGGAACTGTAATTTATTTCTAAGCTCGCCGGCTTTTAAAGTACATTATTTACTTAAATAATTCAAAGGATTTTATTGTGTTTTTTACATCATGTTTATTCGTTCTTAACCATTCACTCTTACTGGGGGTTCATTTTTTGTTCTTACACGTGGATTTGTTTCATTGAGATCATTTTTCGAGTATCATACTTAATATAGTCTGATGACAGTAATTGTCTCGCGGTGAATGCTAGGCAGATCAAGTCACAATTGAATATCGTTAATGTTTGAAGGTTCTGAATCCACTATAAAACTAATGTATGCACATCTACGGTCATAAATTAATTTTGGTATAATTTGTAACTCATGAAGTGCTACATTTGACATTAACAATTATGCCATGACAAACGAATCCTAAAAGAAGCAACGTTAAAGCGAAAACACTTTGGACAGTGAAGGGTCACATTTTAAAAAGATACCCAAAACGGGAATTGAATAATATGCTGCAGGCATGAATTGGTGAATGAAATCAAAAGTGTTTAAACCCTAGCTGCTACTCAGAATCTCAATGCCTACAGCATGAAACATGTTCTGAAGCTTCTTTTGGTATTTATCGTTATTCTTGCTTTGAATGAACTGAAGAGTACTATCATTTTGTTCGAAGCGAAAGATTCGTGCTTAGCCTCCAGTTCATTATTCCAATGGTACAAATTATCGAGACAAAAAACTTCAACGATCTTGTTCTTACCCGATTCGGCTATTATGAGATTCGGCTATTATGAGCGAGAATTTCAATCGATATATGCTTCGGCTAGCCATGCTAATCATCCATATCGCATAGCTAGATGGAACTAAACTATGATTATCTAAATCAGTAGAAGGTGCTTAAAAAAGGGTTCCATGTGAGTTGTTTGCTTTACAAAATGAACGGTATGCTATGGTATTCCTTTCAAGCTTTAGTAATTATTGCATTTATTCTCTACTTTTTTACCAATTGTTCTCCCTCTTCCTTTCATTCTCTTTCTTTTGGAAGTCTCTCTCGTCGTATGGTTCTTTCTCTAGGTCGAAATATTCATTTCTTCAAATAAGATCTGATTTAAGTGGAGAGAATTTATGAAAGTTCGAAGTGTCAAAAACAACGAGAGAGAAGAGTGAAGATATAAATAATCGCACGGGTTTTGTGTTACCGTGATGATTTAAACTATGCATAGTTAAATCCGAAACATACACTATATTATACTTGGGTAGTGAAGAATCTACGTCAACTTTTGTGTGCAACGTTCATTGAAAATATTTATCTTATTTTACTCTTGCCACATATCGTAAACTTCTTTTTCTGATCATCGTTCGATTCTCCTTTCAAAGTTCCTCATTCTACGCATCCAAAACGATTATATTTATGTGGTTCTAAGTCTAATCTCTCGCCAAATCTGGCTACTAAGTTTGTCCTCTTGCTATCATAGAAAACTTAAATTCTCATCCAATAAAGTAGGGCAAAAATCAATGGTGTGAATGGAATGACGAAGTCACCACGCTAGTCTCATTGACTCTGGTCAATCCACCCTCTTCCATCGAAGTATCTTTGAATAATATTTGATGGACGGTCAAAGATTTGAAGCTTAGAACACTAAAAAGAGCTCGGCCTGCTGATTAGTCGAGAGAAAAAGAGAAGAATCATGCATGGATGCATGCTGAGTGGAGCATATTCATGGGTGGACGTGAATTTTCCAAGCCTGCCAGAAAAGAATAGCCTGGTCTAAGAATCAGGGTATGAAAAAGAATGCAGAGAATCAACTAAACATCTCCAAGACCCGTGCATTGCCGTTCATTAAAATCAGCCGTTTCAACCAGAATCACTCAGTTCTGATTCCTATATAGTAGCTAGGCTATTATACGTCTGCATCAAAGAGCTAGAAAGATCATGAATTCTGACGTTTCACTTGTCCAGCAGGTGTTGCTTGATTCTTCGTCCATGGCTGCTCTCAAAGCAGCTGCCATGGCTCGTCCCATCTAGAGATTGGACATAGGTCAAAGTTTGTATTGGTTGTTTATGTATTCTTTAAAATTAACGACACTTTGAATAGTATTTTCATACAAAATTATAAACGTGTGACAAAAGTTTCAATTTTTTTTTAACAGACGTAATTTTAACTGAATTTTTTTTATTTTATATATTTAAAAAATTATAATAAATTGTAAAAATGTCAAAAAAATTTAAAATTTTTCAGATTAGTATCTTTTATTGTTTTGAATGTGTGACAAAAATTTTAAGTCATTCTTATCAGATCTGCTTAGACAAATTAATTAAAAACAAAAAAATTCAAAAAATATTTCAGGAATTCTGATGCAGTGATCGTCCATATAGGACACAATGACTGTCCGAAGAGGGTCAATGCGTCCATATTAGACGTTCGAGGAACTCAAATTTGATTTTTTTTAAAAATTTAGACTCGAATCGAATTATTTATCCAAAATTCATGCTCAAATTGAGTTTTAACTCTTGGTTTTTTAACTAATAGAAATCAAATCTAGAGTTTGGAACCAAAGGCTTACCCGTTACTCCAAATTGATTAAACTTGAAAAAAAATTGGTTTGATTTGGGCCATTTTTGTAATATGTTTTGAATGACATTAGTTTTTATTTAAACTTTTAAATAAAATGGTTTATTTTTGTATTAATTTTAATAAAAAAATTAAAAATAGATAATTTTTTATTATTATTATTTAATTTAATAATAACAATTATGAGGTTGAATTGTTTTTTCTAGATCTATCAAAAAATTCAAAAATTGACCCAAAAAACAACCCAAACACTATGTGATGGGTCAAGACCCATGAGTCGGTTTGGATTTACCCATTGCTTAGTCCTATCATTGAAGATGGCTTTCAAGTATTGCCGAATGGAATCGAGAGTTTAATAGAATGATTCGTCCCAAAGAAGGTCCAATCGGCCTCGGAGTGACCGATTAAAGCTTAGTTGAACTGAGTATTCAATAGTCTTGCCAGCGTTGAGAAAATGGTTGTGTTCTTGTTATTTTGTCTCCTATTTCGACAGCCTAGGCGTTTGACTTCGTTTTTTTTATGAAGGGTACGAGTCGTATGATTCAAGTGTCGAGATAATTAATCGATTCGATGCATTAAATTTTCTCTGATTACGGCTCCAAATACGATAATCTTTGACAGAAGTTGACAGAAATATATTATCAGGCATGTCAAGGCTTAGAAAAAATCCGACATTCCGGCCCGGAATTCTGTTCGTTCCATCTCCGAATCTCGACGAGGACGGAGATTCTTCCATTTTTTGATCACATTTGGAAGATTTAGGGTTTAGGGTTAGAAAAAATGAAGATGAATTAACAGAGATTGATGAAGATCATAACATAACAGCAACCACCATCAATAATTGATCAATAAATCCAGCGACCTCAAACTTTTTCAGTTCAACAATTGAAGAAAAATAGAAATGGCGCCATTAAAGACGCTCTCCATCTCCTTTCTTTCATACCCCACGCTTACCAAACACACCCACATGAACAGCAGCATTAACAACACACAAATTACCTGTCAAAAACAAGACAATATAAGACTCATGAATCCTGCTGATATCATTACTTTACCAACATTTTGTGATTATCACGTTTTGCTAAGATTTCTCATCAACAAGCTTCAATTGGGTATGGTTTTAACAGCATATTTTCTAAGATTATGGACGAGGAGAGAGAGAACCAGAGAGGTAGAGAGAGAGAGAGGATCGTCACCGGAAATGAAGTTTTCACTTGGTGATCGCATAGATGGCGTAAATAATTCCGGGAAGGTAACCGAAGAAAGTGAGCAACAAACAGATCCAGAACTCCACCTGATAAACAATCCCCCACCAAAACCATTTCAATCTCTTCCCAACAGGACAAAATTCGAGTGATCTAGAGAGAGAGAGAGAGAGAGAGATTAAACCTGGCAACCAAACTTGAGGAAGACGCCAAGGGGAGGCAAAATGATAGCCAATAGAATATCTACGCAGTTTGCTGTTCCCTCATCCGCCATTGTTGTCGAAGCTTGCGTTCAAAGAGAGAGAGAGAGAGATAGTGGACTATTTCTAAACCAGCTTGGCCTTCGGGTGAGAGAGAACGACGGGTGAAGTTATAGACCATATATAGACTCTCGAAGCCTTATCTGTAGCCACGTGTCCATCCAGCCTGTGTTTCTTTGATCTTCCCGTGTCGTGCTTTTAACGAATAGCTAGGCGCGTTGAGAATAACTTCATGTCAAATATAATTTCTTGTATAATATAACTAATTAAAATAATAATTTAACTCAAAATTAAATTTAAAACGAGCGGAGCTTAATAAACCAATACTCTCTGGTCGTATCGATCAAGCTTCACTCTTGTTCTCTCCGCCACGCATGGCGTCCTCAAGAACGTCGTTTCTCGGACTTCTCTCATTACTCGTCGCTCCCGTTCCCATAGACCCTTTGAAGCGTTGATTTTGTTTTCTCAAATGAGTGGCGCTGGCGTTTATCCAAACCACTTGACCTTTTCAGCTATATTACACGCTTGCGCGGACACCACACTCCCTGCCCACGGTGGACAAATGGATTTCTTGTTAGTAAACAAGGGTTCGAAAATGATGTCTTCGTTGCCAGCGCATTGCTCATCGTGTACGCCAAATGTTCTGTTATGAAGTTGGCCCAGAAGGTGTTCGACGAAATGCCTCTGAAGAACCTAGTTTCTTGAAATTCAATGCTTGTAGGTTATTTGCAAAAGCATCTACATGATTGGGCAATTTGGTATTTCAGCGTGTTAAGCGCCCGTGCAAACATCGGCAGCTTAGAATTTGGCAAACAATGCATGGAGATTGTATGTTAAACTGAGCTTGCATAACAAACTCTTTGATGGATATGTACGGAAAATGTGGATTATTTGATGACGTTATCAAGCTGTTCCAGAATATAGAAGTGAGAGATGTCGTCTCTTGGAATGTTATAATCATGGGGTGTGTCCACAATGACAACTGTGGTTATACAATTAAGAACTTAAGGACCTGCAGAGATTATCAACGGGTTTCATCCTTTTGCAAACGGACTGTGTTCCTGGTATGGTTTCTCAATTCTCGTTCATCGAAAATTGTAGAATGTTTCAACGAAACTAGATAGGAAAAAACACAAATCCAATAGCAAAAGTATTTGGATAAAAGAAATCCATAAACAGAATTACAATGTAACCAGCAATCACTGCAAATACCAACTCTCATACTCCCATAATATTTTAAACGACTGACTCTCACAAGACCTAGTGTACATATTTGTATCAACCATATATACAATTAAATAGACAATCAAAGATAAATCCTCAAACAATGAAGCAAACTAAGAAGGCAAGCGTAGTTTGTTTTTTGCAATAATTTTCAATCCAATTCGATTATTTCACTTGAATGTCATCACCTTTGGTTTCAGATGGGAGGTTTTTCGAGCCTGGTGATTTCCCAATGATGGCTTTCTTTGCTTTCACTAGCGACTGTTTTACTTTTGATAATATGTTATTCGAATGCTTCTGAGCAGGCTTTGATGGAGCAACATCTTGTTTGGTTATCTGCTCAGCATCTATTAGCTCCACAGATCTTTCGGTATTCACTCTCTCAGTCTCTTTGTTCTCCTCTCCTGTTTTCACTGTAGTTTCTTCAGCTTCTTCTGCAGCCTTCTCATCTGTTATGATAACATCTTTGGGTAACTTTTCAGCAATCTCAGCTGTGCTTGATTCATTCAATGCCTCCTTGATACTTTCAGGGAGGGGTGGAGTTGAGTCGTCCCCTCCAGCCGATTTGCTCTGTTCAACTCTCTCTTCTTCAGAGTTTTCAATTTCCTTCACTTCTTCGCAGACTTCTGCATCTTTCACCGTAGAGGTATACTCAGCAACAACGGCTAATATCCCCTCATCTTTAACTGTCTCAGCTGCCACATCTTCCTGAGGTTCGCCAGCCTCATCAGTGTTCTGAGGCTGTTCGGTTTGCTCATCATCCAACTCAGCTTCCTTTTGCGGATTCTCATCGATTATGACTCCTGATTCTGAATCTGTAGTTTCTTTCACTAAGGCTGCTTCGATTTCTTTTTCTGGAAGAACATACACTGGCTGCTCGATTTCCGGCTTGGTTATAGGTTCAGATTCAACGTTAGTAGCCACTGAATCTGAATATGTTTCTTCTTTAACTATAGCTGGTTCGAAGTCTTCCCCGGGAAGAACAGACACTAGCTGCTGGATTTCCGTGGTAGGTTCAGATTCAACGTTAGTAGCCACTGAATCTGAGTATGTTTCTTCTTTAACTATAGCTGGTTCGAAGTCTTCCCCAGGAAGAACAGACACTGGCTGCTGGATTTCCGTGGTAGGTTCAGATTCAACGCTAGTAGCCACTGAATCTGAATATGTTTCTTCTTTTACAATAGCTGGTTGGAAGTCTTCCCCAGGAAGAACAGACACTGGCTCTTGGATTTCCGTGGTAGGTTCAGATTCAACGTTGGTAGCTGGGGAATCGGAATATGTTTCTTCTTTAACAATAGCTGGTTGGAAGTCTTCCCCAGGAAGAACAGACACTGGCTGCTGGATTTCCGTGGTAGGCTCAGATTCAACGTTGGTAGCTGGTGAATCTGAATATGTTTCTTCTTTAACTATAGCTGGTTCTAATTCTTCCCCGAGAAGAACAGACACTGGCTGCTCGATTTCCGTGGTAGGTTCAGATTCAACGTTTGCAGCTCCTAAATCTGAATATGTTACTTCTTTTACAATCGCTGGTTCCAATTCTTCCCCTGGAAGAACAGGCTCAGGCTGCTCTATTTCAATGGCAGGTTCAGATTCAACGTTTGCAGCTCCTGAATCTGAATACGTTGCTTCTTTCTCTGGGGATGGTTCTAATTCTTCCCCTGGAAGAACAGATTCAGGCTCCTCCTTTTCAATGGTAGTGGTAGGCTCAGATTCAACGTTTGCAGCTCCTGAATCTGAATATGTAGCTTCTTTAACTATAGCTGGTTCTAATTCTTCCCCTGGAAGAACAGGCTCTGGCAGCTCCGTTTCATTGGTTGTGGTAGGTTCAGATTCAACGTTTGTAGCTCCTGAATCTGAATATGTCGTGTCTTTCACTATATCTGGTTCCAATTCTTTCCCTGGAACAACAGACACTGGCTGCTCCGTTTCCATTGTAGGTTCACTTTCAACCTCTAATGCAGGAATAGAATTTGCAGATAGCGGTGGTTGATCCTCTCGCTCAACTGCCGACTGGTCTTCTACTTCTTCCACACTGGGATCTGCCAGCAGTTGATCCTCGGGGATTTTCTCTGCCGAGCCAACTTCCAGTTGATCTTCTGCTTCTTTTATCACAAAATCAATCGAAGGTTGCTCCTCTTGCTCTTTATCGGCTTGTTCTTTCTCTGAAGAAGGGATAGTCAAGTGCTCGTCTAGCTCTCTCTCTACAGAAGTAAGTCCTGGTTCTTCTTCTTTTTGTATCACTGACTCCACAGATTGTTGATCATCTTGTTCTTTCTCTGCAGAGGTATCTTCCAATAGCCCTCCTTCTTGTACCCGAGATTCTGTAATTGGTTGCTCATCTTGCTCTGGTTCGTCCACGGTGTCCAATATATCTTTTACTTCTGCAATTGCTGGTTCGTCTGCGGGCAACCCAGCAGTTGTTTTCTCCTCTGGTTCAGTCTCAACAGCAGGTGCAGCCACACCCACGGGCTCCAAGCCATCCTCGATGAGTCGTTCTACGAACTCTGTTGGGGGAGGCTCGACTGCTTTTAGGTCTTCCGGTGTTTGTGGTTTGGGAATTGGCTCGGTTTGGTCATTCTCTTTATTGACGGCTTCATGCTCCTTGATCTCGATCGCAGGAGACTCGAGCGTTGGGGGGACTTCCTCTTCTTCCAACTCGGCTGAAATAGACGATAGGAGTTGTGATTTCTCGAGTTTGATATTACTGTCATCTTCTTCCGCAGTTTTCAGCTCATCCACTATCTTTTCTATTTTCTGCAGCAACTCAAAGTAAGCAGAGATCATGGAATGAAGTCATAGCACTAGTTGCGAAAGGATAGTACGAGAGATGAACTCTGGTCAAATAGAGGATGAATCTAAAACCGATTTATCCGACTACCTTAAAAAATCAACAGGTTGAGTAGAGAATCTACAAATCAAGAACAAAATCGCAGAGAACAGAGTATAAATAAGACACGAACAAAAGAAGGAAGAACAGAGACAGAAAAATTAGCAGAAAACGAGGAAAAGAGCAGCAGGAATCTCAGAAAGGAACCTCGTCAACAGGATCAACAGTAGGATGGGCGACGACAGTCTCGGTCTCAGTAGCCATGATAATGATTGAGAAGCAGAGTGGCTGTCTTGTGTAGCAGAGGAGGTAGAAAAAGAAACACCCAAACAGAACCCTGATAGCAAACCCAATCAGCAGAAAAAGAAGGAAAAGAAGAGCCAAGCAACACCATCCACTCAAAAATAAAATAACAAAAAAGGAAAAAAAAAAAGAAAGAAAAAAGGATGAAACAGGGTGTCAGGACAGAGTTTCCCACATGGGTTCTGCTCCGTGTCGCACGAATGAACACAGGAATCGCAATTGGCAGGTGCTTCTTCCTCGAATTCCATTTTTAAATGCCACTGTCTGTTGAGGTCTCTATTGGCTCTGGGTTCATCCACTTTGGGATTTTTAGTTCCGCTGCTATCTAGCTTCTTTTGCTTCCAAGTTGCCTTCTAAAGTCGAAACTTTGGAACATAGGATGCTGGAACACACCGGTCTGAGGTTCTATTTCACTTGGACTCACTTGTGATGCTGTTATAGTTGTCCCTTTCTTCAGTCTTTGATTTGGGCTCGATTGGGTTTGGGTCGGGTCATGTGTCAAATTCGGGATCGAGCTGTGAGTCCTATCTCGGGTTTCGTTTCTGTTTTTTTTTTCCTCTAGTGTGAAACTAAGAACCAACCCATGAACTATGATGGAATCACTGTTTGATATGTTTTTTTTTTTTGACGGTTTAGATAATTCGATGATTTTCTTTTTTATGTCGGGTTCTGGTCCTTCCCCATTTTCTGTCTTTACACACACATCTTTCAAACAATCAGACGCTCGAGATGTCGTAAGGAGTTCGTGATCTTGGATTGGAGGATTCTTGGGTTGCCTAAGATGATGGTTATTTGAGACATTAAGCTTCCATTTCATCACGAGTGGTGGCAATGTCTTGGTCACCCAGAGCGACGAATGGAAACATAAGACAAAGCACAAACTGTAATTGAAAATGGAACCCAAAACAGTTTGAGCAATTGAACCTATTGAATCAGTTCCAATTCAAGAGTGAAACAAAACCAAACCGGATCGAACAACTCCAACCCTGACGGTTTTTTCTGAAAATTCTAAGTTATAAATCCATACACCCTGGCCTCGACAAGTTGACTGAAACGTCTCCATTAAACCTCCTCTCTCGCTCTTTCCCACACACTCTCAATTCACCTACAGTATCGTCTTCATTAAAGTTCCAGAAAATGCTGCCTCTCAGCGCAGCCACGTCACTGACCTTGTCTTATTATCACACAGTATCTTCCATCGCAAGGTCAATGCCAGACTCGTTTCTCGATATTACAGTATCTCCCACGTCACTGACAGCTCAGTGTACGGCGAGGTCTTCTGTTCAAAAAGAAAAACGAAACTGTTTCTTCAATCTTCATTTCCCATAAAATATTACAGCTTTTTGCACCAGTTTTTATAATTCAGACGAGAGATACATCTCCAGAAGCATCGGTAAATTTGGCTGCGTTTCATAGACTCAACTCAAACCACATAGATGTTGCCCATTCGTCTCTTTCGAATCAGCCTCCAAATCACTGAACTGAATCTGAAGATCTAGCTTGTAGAACATACGTATTTTAGTGAGTATACTTATTGTTTCTACGTATAATGGGGCACAGCGTGGAGCAGGGTGACATGATTGTGGCTCTACGAGTATCTGCCGCTAGATCTGCTGCGTTAATTGTGATGAAACCCACGAAAGCTGAGCTGACATTGGAAGAACCTCATAACCTCCATCTTCAATCTCCCTTCTGATTATGACAGCTCTCTGTTCCAGCCTCGAGCACTATTATATAGAAGTGTGAAGAATCTCTCTCTATAATTCTCCAACCACGTCCATGGCTGTTCTTCGGAACTTTCCTGGTGTGGCTGCCTATTCTTAAAAGCCATCCTTTTTCTTCAACTTTTTCGACTTCCCTGAGCAGATGGGAAGGCACTCTTGCTGTTACAAGCAGAAGCTGAGGAAAGGCCTTTGGTCTCCCGAGGAAGACGAGAGGCTTCTCACTTTCATAACGAAGAACGGCCATGGCTGTTGGAGTTCAGTCCCTAAACTTGCAGGTGCCCTTTTTTTTTTGTCTCTGACGCCATTGCTGTAGTATTTTCATTTCTTGGTGAAAACCCTTTTGCGTGGTAGGTTTGCAGAGGTGCGGGAAGAGCTGCAGGCTCCGGTGGATTAACTATCTCCGGCCAGATTTGAAAAAAGGACCGTTTTCTCAGCCGGAAGAAGACCTAATAATTGAACTCCATGCAGTTCTCGGGAACAGGTAGTTTATTTTTTAATCTTCCACGGCTGCTTTTCTGCAATGTCAGACGAAAATTCATAATCGTTTTTGGTTCTTCAGGTGGTCTCAGATTGCGGCGCAGTTGCCGGGAAGAACAGACAACGAGATTAAGAATCTATGGAATTCATGCATCAAGAAGAAGCTTAGGCAAAGCGGCATTGACCCACAAACCCACAAGCCACTTTCAGACGTTCAGAGCGAAAAATATAACAGCCCCGCCGCCATTAACAGAAGCTCCGAGAAAGTCTCCTCCGATTCCGATGTGGTCGAGGCGGCGGCGAGTTCGAATTCTTCAGCTGTTCTGCTACCAGAAAAGCTCCCTCTCCAAGTCTCTGCCGTTGATTATTTCTTGGACAGATTCGACACCTTTCATGAAAGCTCTACGGCCAGTTGCAGACCTTCCGATATGGTCGGTTATTTCTCTTTCCATAATCTGAATTATGGATCCGACGCTGGAGTTACGCCGACCATTGCTCCCATTCTCGGCTTCAATCCAGACCCGAGATCGGAGATGATTTCTGCGTTCAGTTCTAACGCAGCGAACGCAGTTTATTGCCCTACTTCAAGCGCGAAGCCCTCCATTAGCCTTCCCCTAGAGACCTCTTCAACCGGCCGGAATTGTCACATCCGCGAAATCCAAAGCTGGCCGGAATCAAGCAACTTTAACGGCGGCAATGACGGCAATACTCTCTCATGGGGACTGTCTGAATCCTTGCCGGAGGAGAACATGAAATGGTCTGATCATTATATCGATCCTCACTATCTCGTCGGAGCTTCACTCCCCAACCAAACATCTCAGGCCAGTTCTTACAGTGACGCTTCAGCTTTTTCATGGCAGCAGAATGAGAGTCAACAAGCTATGCAGAATTCAAGTTCCAACATTTATTCTAAAGATCTCCATACCCTTGCCGTAGCTTTTGGACGAACCCTTTAGTCTTGCCCCGTTGCATGTCCGGCCACCGTCATATGCAGATTCCGGCTTGAAAAAAACCTAAATTCTTCTGATTACCGGCTCCCAAGTGTGTGCTTTTAAGATTCTCTCTTCTCTTTGTAAACTGTAAACTGTAAAGTGGTTTGTTCATCCTGGTGTTTGATTTGTTGCTTTGATCATCGATCGTCAAATCAATGTACAAGGTACCCAATAATAGCGTTTTGAGCCAGTGAATAAGGACAACTAAAAAAAAACTGTCAATTTTAACTTTTTTTGGAACAAGAATTCGGAAACAAGACGTTGACCTGAGTTTATGGTCTCTGCAAGTTGCAACTACGAGAAGAATATGAATCTGCAAATATATTTCATTAAATAAAAAAGAAAGAAAATTAAGGAGGGGGACCTTGCAACTCTGCCATCTTAAATGGACGTCCATCGCTGTCTGGTGACTGGTGACTGGTGACTGCAGATGGAGATGTTTTTCACTTTCGTCAATGGAGTTCTGAGTCGCTTTCCCTGCGAGAGAAAAAAAACTAAATTATGGTTGTTTCTGAGGAATGCTGGTCTGAAAAAGGGTACGGAAGAGTAAATGATTAGCCCTCTGGTCTGTGTCAAACGTGTGGAAAAAAAGCTTCAATTTCCATGAGAGGTCAGAGCCAGAAACCCCATGGCTGGCCCTACTCTCTGTGCAGAGAAGAGATACTTGAGCAGCCACATGATATGATTAAAGATGATGACAATGGCGGCCATTAGTGCATACTAACGTTATCTTCAATCTTCATGACCACACCAATATTCGAAGAGATAACCTCTTTCCTTTACCCATACTTTTCCTTCATCTCTTTTTATCATCTCCATTCAAACAATGCTAATAGCCACTTCAAAATAGCAAAATTTGGCCAAAAACAACTATAAAACTCATAAGAAAAGATCAATCGAACTAAATCTCTCGACATAAACCGCATTTGAGCGCAAAATGGAATGCCATAAATCATAGCTCGACGCTATTAGCGGAGGACTAGTTTCTTCCTTTAGCAAAATGGTTGCAAGACTTATCACAATGGTAGGGACAATCAATGGGCTTAACAGCTACTGCAATTGCCTGGACAGTGCCACATATTGTACGTCAGTTGTATTAAACTATTTTTTTGTCCAGCCATCTACTATCCCAGGGCTCTACTCCAAAACCAACATGCATACTGGTGTAATCTAGCAGAGCCTATTAAACTAACTGAGATCCCACACCACAGCTCAATTTGAGTGGATAAGTTTGTTCATTGTTTCTATTAGTTTACTTCATGCTGACTATAAATCTTTAAATCATATGGTGTAAGAATGCCCAAACCGTAATCATCGTTTAATATTCATCAAGATAAGCTGAATTCAAAACATAACTAAATTCATGAAATCACCCGAGAATTTAGTTTATGAAAACTATAATTGAAATCGAAACAAATAGTTTGATCTCAAGAGAAAACTTGTTCTCTTTATTGTCTAACCCGACAAGAGACTAAGAAAATGATGACATCGATGTAAATTTATATGGTCGGGCTATGATTCCGTCCATCGTCAAAGTATCTACTAATTTAAGGGACACGCTTCATTCGAAGTTGAAACCTCCATCACTTTGACAGATCAACCTTTATACTATAGTATTGTTGAATGTTATCCAATTGTTATTTTTTAAATTTGTAAGTTGGTGTGTGCTTACCTTCTTTCCAATAAATGGAGATCTTGGATCTCGGTTTGGCAATGAGCAAAACATGAATTGATAAATAGCCCATTTGTAGACATGGAGAAGTCCTCAATTGCGTTTGACATTTGATGCCTGAATTCAGCCGAATGAAAATCAGACCAATTAACTAGCCAAATCAACACCAAATTGGATCATGTTTTGACGAGAAATCACTTTCCAGAATTGAATTTGTGATCGGGAACATGGTTTGTACAGTATCGACCAATCAAGAACATATATCATAGGATGAATTAAGAAGAAATCGGGCATACTGTAATGAAAAAGCATAAAAGAAAATTACCTGCCATATATCATTGGCTGGCTTAAGAAGAATAAATGGGGTTTGAATTCCAGCAATCACACTTTGGGGGAAGAAGCACGGGCATAGTGATGCGAGTATTACAAAGATGAACCGTAATTGGTTTAATCCAGGTTACTCCGGTCTGCTTCTGCTCTGCGTTGGAGGAAGATAACAGGGCCGCCATGGCTGAACCTCTGCAGAGAAAGAGGTTCCGAGTTCAGGCCTTCAGGGATCATGAATTGTTTATGACGCCATAATGCAAAATAATATTCTATTTTAATTTTAATTTCAAAATATGTATTTTTTGAGTTTCGATTAATCGAGGTATAAAAATGAACCCAAAAAAGGCGGGAAGAACCCTCGCTTTGTCGGCATTTCTCCTCTTGCGGGGGCACTGCGGTGGACGGCGATGGGCATCAAGACACTCTCTCCTGTTTCTTCTTCTCTATTCATGTTTGCATTTTTCTTAACTCGCTGTTTTGATTGATTTTAGAGTTTAACGAAGCTCTTTGACCTGCTTACTTTCTTCCATTGCATTTATACCCTGGCTGTTTAGCAAAGGACGAGGTTGAAAAGGCAGGGTTGCAATCCGTCTTGTGTATATTTGGCCAATGCAGCGATAGGGAATTCTCTTCTTTCTCTTCCTCAAACGCAGCCATGCACTACGGCCTGAATCGGCAATGAGCGTGGAAGCAGTCCTCAGAGTCTTGCAAGGCTGCAACAGCCTTAGAAAGCTTACCAAAATCCACGCCCACGTCGTCGTCTCCGGCCTGCATCACCATCCCGCCGTTTCCAGCAAGCTTTTGAACTTCTGCGGCGTGTCTGTCTCCGGCTGCCTTGTCTACGCTCGCCTCCTCTTCGCTTGCATTCAGAATCCGCTGACCCAAGATTGGAACTCCATGATCAGGGGCTTTGGCCAGCGTTCTTTTTCTCTTCAAGCCGTTCTGTATTACAACGACATGGTTTCTTCTTCAGCTGCTCGCCCTGATACATTCACTTTCTCGTTTGCGCTCAAAGCGTGCGAAGGACTCAGGTCAGAGAACAAATGTAGGGAGATTCACGCGTGCGTGATTCGTAATGGGTTCGATGACGACGTTATTGTCTGCACTAACCTCATCCGATCGTATTCAGGACATGGATCGACGGGATGTGCGCAGAAGGTGTTCGATGATATGTCTGAGAGAGACTTGGTCTCTTGGAATTCTATGATTTCATCTTATTCTCAAGCGGGATTGCACCATGAAGCATTGGCGATGTACGATCGGATGAGAAATGGAGGGATGGAGGTTGATGGGTTTACAATCGTTGGCTTGCTCTCGTCTTGTGCTCATATCGGGGCGTTGAATTTTGGAATCTGGATGCATAGACTCGCTTGCCAGAAAAACCTTGAAGACGGTACATACGTGGGGAATGCTCTTATAGATATGTATGCAAAATGTGGTAGCTTGGAGAGAGCTCTGGCAGTGTTTGAAAAGATGAAGAAAAAAGACATATTCTCATGGAATTCGATCATTGTCGGGCATGGGATGAACGGTCGAGGGCGAGAGGCGATCCGCTTCTTTCACCACATGCTGAATCTCGGGTTGAAGCCGAATCACATCACCTTCCTTGGTGTGTTGTGCGGGTGTAGTCATCAAGGCTTAGTCGATGAGGGCATCGAATATTACGACATGATGCGATACAAGTTCATGTTAAAACCCGGAACTAAGCATTGGGGATGCATGGTGGACTTATTTGGACGTGCGGGGATGCTTGGAAGAGCCCTTGAGTTTATCTCGGCTTCCTCGGAGAACGACCCTGTTCTGTGGCGAATCCTGCTAGGCTCTTGTAGGATTCACAACAGTGTCGAAATCGGAGAAATTGCAATGAGGAATTTACTCTATCTCGGCGAAACAAATGCCGGGGACTGTGTGCTTCTTGCTACAATCTATGCCGAAGCGAAAGAGATTAGAGGTATTGCGAGTATGAGAAGATTGTTAAAAGACGAGGGTATTAGGACTACACCAGGATGGAGCTCGGTCGAAGTAGGTGATCGAATACATAAATTTGTTGCGGATCAAAAGTCACACAATGATTTCGATGAGATTAATCAAAGTCTAAGGCTAATGACTCGTCAAGCTATTGAGCTCGTCCGGGTTGAAGAGGTTTATTAATTTCAAATTCGATACGATTTTTAGTAGTTAGAAGTTTGATATATGTTCCTTAATCTCAAGCCCTTGCTTTCAAGCTTCATCAATTGGACTAAATGCGTTGCTTTGGGTTCAAGTAGCGTTAGATTTCGTGGTTCTTTCAGAGGTCTCGTCGTTTCAGCTGCTCTCTATATATATTTACACCGATCAACATTCTTGGACAAACTCAGCAGCAATCATGGCGACCTTTGAAGCTCTGTTCGTGATCACTTTTGTTGTTATGTTGGGAACCTCCTTTGCAGATCCTGACATGGTTCAGGACCTTTGTGTAGCCGATCTCGCTTCGGGTATTTCTCTTCTTCTTAGTTCTGCAACTCGAGTTTTTGATTCGCTCTGAAAATGTTTGATTAATCAGGTGTGAAGCTAAATGGGTTTCCGTGCAAGACGAATATATCTGCGGCGGACTTCTTCTCCGACGGCCTGGCCAAGCCGGGGCCGACGAACACCACGATGCGGTCGTCGGTGACCGGGGCTAACGTTCAGAGAATCCCCGGCCTGAACACACTGGGAGTGTCGCTGGCCCGCATTGACTATGCCCCCGGCGGCCTTAACCCGCCGCACACGCACCCACGCGCCACCGAGATTGTGTTCGTGCTTGAAGGAGAGCTCGACGTGGGTTTTGTGACAACTGGGAATGTGCTTATTTCCAAGTCTATTAAGAAAGGGGAGATCTTTGTCTTCCCCAAGGGCTTGGTCCATTTTCAGAAGAATAATGGAAAGGTTGCAGCTGCTGTAATTGCTGCATTCAATAGCCAGTTGCCTGGCGCTCAATCCATTGCCGGTGCTTTATTCGCCGCCGCTCCTCCGGTGCCGGAGAATGTCCTCACTGGCGCCTTCCAGGTGGGTACGAAGGAAATCGAGAAGATCAGATCCAAGTTCACTCATAAGTGAGCTTGAAGGTTGGCCTGACACGCCTCCAATGGCGGATGTTTCTTATGCATCACTGCCATCACATTTCCAAATGTTTCTTTTTTTTTAAAATCTCTCAATATCAATAATAATTCTTTCTGTTCGATTGTTTGGTCAAATTGTGTTGCTTAAAACCATCATAAATGCAATCTAATCAACTGGAATCATTATGAAAGGACCTCATTCCTGATTGAAAGACATGCTTAGCTAAAAAATAAGCACTCGAACTGATATTACAGCAATTCACCTAAAAGTGATCCAGATGATTAGTTCCATAGTTCCATTACCAACCCAACAACTATTTCTGTTGCCTCAGGCAGGCAGCCATGGAAAAAATTTAAGCTTTGAGCTTGGTGCTCAGGACAGAGATGTCTCACCAGTCAGAAGATTCGATTGTTGATCATAGCCTAGCCAGTTCACTCCAATCCTCCCAAGCAACAAAAACATTTACTTGTTGCCGTTTGGGGCTTTATCATCTTCAACTTTGGTTTTCAAACTAGAAACAGAGAGAACCAGTTTCGCAGTGGCTCTATCTTGTGCATCTCAAATCACAACGAAGTTCCTCATTAACAAAAACTTAGATGAATCAGAAAACTATTTTCAAACCCTGTATTCTGTCATCAGATTATAACAGCAGAAAGCAGCAAAATTTCAACTTCATTGAACAATGACAATGGGAGAATCGTAAAGATGAAAAAAAGGAATATTGCACTTTACGCGGGGCAGAAATTGTTCTGCTCGATCAATTTTTTCACCATCTCGCGACTGAAATTGGGAGAATTTGGATCACACCTCCAAATATCAGCCATCTCCGAATTTTGAGGTCTTTTAAAGCAAAAGAAACATCCTCTATTAACAACGTGGCCATCATCATCATCGTTATCGCCGTTCGCACTAACCAGTTTCTCTGAAGAATCAGCAATGGAAGCATCTGCTGTTTTGGGAGAGGAAAAAGATGCCCTCTTACTGTTTCTCCGCCGGAGTTGATTCTTAACTCCGGCCGACAGACGGCCAACCGTGTGTTTCGTTTTTCCGATAACCCTCGCGCATCGGCAGTATACAGTACTCTTTGTTCTCTGTACAAGATGACCATCAAATCTAGCCCCAATTTCTCCCTCGTCGTCCTCAGTATCATCGTCACCACGGAAAACAGCATCGGACATCTTAGATCATTCCCGGAGCGATGGATCGATCGAAACCTAGAACCAGAAAGACAAGACCCATACACACGAAAACTGAAATATTTACAAATCGGAGATGAGATAGGGAAAGGGATGGGTTATTTTGAATCGATGAACAACGCCAATTTGGATGGTTGAAAAGGCAGAGTCGGGGAAGAAAAGTGCAGGTGCTTGATCGCGTTAATGGGTGGAGAGCGTGACACGTAGGGTTTCTTGGAAGTTCGTCAAAAGGAGTGGTCCAGTAAAATAAACCGTAAAATCCATCTGTCTCGACTGAAACCCACTCTTGCTTTTCCGCCATGGGAGAAAGCTAATAGCTTTGCCTATCTCGAATCGGATCCGCCAAACGAACTCCTGCGAAATTCCAGCCCAATGGGTCAACTTGTGTATTGGCTAAAAATTCAATCAAATGTACTTTAAAACCTTAATTTAAACTTATGTATTTTAGTTAATATGTAATTTTTTACATGGCCGGTTCAATTCGTTTGGTCTAAAACTATACAAACCGAACAACCCGCTGTCGGACCACCACCCCGAGTGCTAGGTCGCTGCTTTAAAACGCTGGGTTGTTTACAAGGTGGAAGCTTGGAACTTGGTAGGCCATTCATTTTCGTAGACGAGTGGCCTTATCTTCCTTCTCCGAGTAAACCCCTCATCCCCTATATCTCTGCTCTCTCCCTCTCTCTTCCCAGTTCTTCTTCCTCGCCTCTTCCGTGATTTTGAGCCCTACTATGTTGTGGGGTTTTCAAAGAAATCTGAAAGAGCTTGCTTGTTAAGGTTTTCTCCTTTTTTTTTCTTGTGCTGCAGAGTTGTAACAGTTCGGAAGAAAGGAGAAAATGGCTTCCGTTATTGGGTTCTCATCGGTTTACCAGGCTCCAAGCCTTGAACTTTATAAAAAGACGACGACAATGGCTGCTTCTTCATCAACGACGTCCTCACTTGCGCTTCCCTTCTCTCTCTCCGACAAAGCACAGCTGAACACTCTGAAAATTCACAGCACCAGTGGCGTGACCACTCACCGGCACTCACCTTCGTCTGGTGGGTTGAGAAGCGGCTTCAAGTGCTCTGCCATAGCCACCCCCAATTCCATTTTTAGTGAAGAAGCTTTTAAAGGCATTGACGGCTTCTCTAGAGACTCCCTGAGCGACGGTGACTATGATTCCGACCCTGACTTATCCTCTCCTTCCGCTGCTGCTGTCAGCCAGGATGAACTTGCTATTTCTCAATTGGACTTGCCTCGTAGCCTTGTTGATACTCTCGAGAAGCGGGGAATCACTCACCTTTTCCCTATTCAAGTATTCTTCTTCTTGTTGTAGTAGTTTAATTAATCCCTTTGTTCTTGCTGCTAAAAGAATTAGTATCTACCAATTGAATCACTGTCTGTATTGAAATTTGGATTCAAGCTTTATATTTTCAGGCACTAAAACAAACTAAACTCTGACTTTTGGAAACAAATAAAAAAAGTTCAACCTTAATAATTAATTGATGAAATTAACTTTCTTGCTTTTTGGTTTCTGGTCTGATTTTTTTTCTTCCCCAGGAATCTGTTGTTGAAAAGATTAGTTTACTGCTTGACTACATGTTAGTAATTTGAAGAAAACATTTGAAAGTATGAATAATAGTTTTTGAAGGACTTGTGTCTTTGAATCCACAAAGTTTTCTCTGGAAAAAGAGGACTTTCGATGTTGAAATACCGTGCTACGTTTTGCTCTCTTTTTGCTCTTATTTTTCTCTTTGAAACATCCAGAGAGCTGTACTAGTGCCTGCATTGGAAGGTCGGGATATCATTGCTCGTGCAAAGACAGGGACTGGAAAAACATTAGCTTTCGGAATCCCAATTATTAAACGCCTTACCGAACAAGATGGAATAAAAAGTTCACAAAGGTATAGTTCGTGTATTGTCTGGAAACTTCTTTTCATTTCCTTTCCTTTAGGATTAATCGTTAATATTTGTACGTCTTTTGTAGACGGACTGGTCGTCTTCCTAGAGTTCTAGTCCTTGCGCCTACTAGGGAATTAGCAAGACAAGTGGAGAAAGAGATTAAAGAATCTGCACCCTATCTGAGCACGGTCTGCGTGTATGGAGGAGTTTCATATGTTTCACAACAGTCTGCTCTTTCCCGTGGAGTTGACGTGGTTGTTGGAACACCTGGCCGGATAATTGACCTGATGAACGGAAATAGCCTTAAATTGGGAGAAGTTGAATTTTTGGTCCTCGATGAAGCTGATCAGATGCTTGCTGTTGGGTTCGAGGAGGATGTGGAATTAATTTTAGAACAACTTCCATCAAAACGGCAAAGCATGCTTTTCTCTGCTACAATGCCTGGTTGGGTGAAGAAACTAGCAAGGAAATATCTTGACAATCCGTTGACTATTGATTTGGTATTTTTGCTTTCAAAGCTTTTATGTTTGCAAACCAATTTGTTTGTTAAATCTGCCTCGCTTCTGTCGAATGAGTATATATATTATATTTTGATGTTCATCTTTTAGATAATCATTATGAGGTTTAGATGATTTACGCCAATCTTAATCCTGAAAAGATTCTACTTTTTCTTGCTAGTTTGGACTCTGCATTTTTAATACCATGAACTATTATGATATGTTTATAGTATCTCTGGAACGAGATATTAATAGTTTGCTTATAGGAGAAAGCAAATAACAAAAGATCAAGGGAAAACAGTTAAACTAGCCTATATGGTTCTTGAAGAATTAGAATATGCTAACCAAAGCGTTGGACATGTCTTTAATGGGTTGACGATGAATATTGAATTACGCTGTTGAAATACGTAGGTTGGGGACCAAGACGAAAAGCTGGCCGAAGGGATCAAGCTCTTTGCTATAACGGCCACTGCTACATCAAAGCGGACCATGCTTAGTGATCTTATTACAGTAAGGCTGTTGATTCATTTCCTTCATCGTTTTTATACTGCCATAATAAGTTGATTGTTTTTTGATCTGTATGATTTGAATTCATTTTTAGCAATTAACCACCTTGTCCTTGCTAGCCGACCCTTTTTTCTATTCTATAGTTGTTTGATTTATTTTATCGGTTTTCCTATGAACGCACTCAAAGAGTTGCCAGCTACTGTTTCTTTTTAAATATAAAACACAAAAAAATCATCTGTAGTTTTTTACTTCATAATGTTGGGGGAAATATCAAGATTGAACTTTATTATTTAGTGAAAATATTATATTTTAGTTTTTCATTTTGATAGGTTTTCGTCTTATTTGTTAATTGGAGATAGTGGTCTATTATATTAACTAATTCTAACTTATTGGAATTGTTTTACTGATAAAGGAGCGACATATCAACTTATGGATTTAGAGTTTACAACTAGCATTGCTTTTATTGAAATAACATGGAACAACCATTATCAAATTCCATCTTACCTGATCAAGTTTGCTTATATATTGTCTCTTAAACTGTTTTTTAAGACCCACACCAAAAATAATCATGTGATTCACTTCCAGTTCCATTGCCCAAGAATGATGTGATTAATAGTTATCGTTGTAAAATGAAGTCAGTTGGTTAGGCTTTATGCTACTGATTGATTACTACGATCATCTCGCAACAAAGTTGTTTCATTTCTTTCCATACCTTTTTAGAACCATAAATTCGAAAGCAAGGCAAGTGTCTTTTTCGTGATGCAGTTATATTTGAGTCCTGGGTATTACTGAAAATCAGTTAGTTTTTTTATATTTAGATTATGTGAACACTTTAAAACAGTGGGTTTATTCTGAGTTTCTGAAGTATTAACTCATTGCTATTATCATCTCTCAATAATAATATTTCCATTTTTATTCAATCTAAAAAAGTAAACTGCTTCTACACTACGGTCTGTGATAAGCAATTATATGAAATTGTAGGATATGGATGGAATATTTTATATCGATATTTTTCATCGCGAGGTCTTACTAGCTTTTAGTCTTCTCTTCTATTTATAGAATGATGGGACTGACATTCTTCAATTGTGTCATCATATCAGGTTTATGCAAAAGGTGGCAAAACAATAGTTTTTACGCAAACAAAACGAGATGCAGATGAAGTCTCAATGGCATTAACAAATACCATTGCTTCGGAGGCATTGCATGGAGATATATCCCAGCATCAGAGAGAGAGAACCTTGAATGCTTTTCGGCAGGGAAAATTCACCGTTCTTGTCGCCACTGACGTTGCAGCTCGCGGACTTGACATCCCTAATGTTGATCTGGTAAATTATTGGAGAATATAATTGTAGCTTTTTTCTAACCAAATGAGTTTAAACATGTTTGAAAACAGTGATTAAATTTACTTTTGTTTTGTAATTTGAACATTCGATCACTTCCAGGTAATCCATTATGAGCTTCCCAATGATCCAGAGACTTTTGTACATCGATCTGGTCGAACTGGACGGGCTGGAAAAGAAGGTTCTGCCATTTTATTGTTTACGACTAGTCAGAAGAGAACGGTTAGATCCCTCGAGCGTGATGTAGGGTGCCGATTTGAATTTGTCGGTCCACCATCTATTAAAGAGGTTTTGGAGTCATCTGCAGCACACGTGGTCTCTACTCTGCAAGCTGTTCATCCTGAATCTATCGACTTTTTTACCCCAACAGCTCAAAAGCTAATTGAAGAACAAGGTGTAAGTGCTTTAGCTGCTGCTTTAGCTCACTTGAGTGGATTTTCTAAACCTCCTTCATCAAAGTCCCTCATCAATCATGAACAGGTACATACGAACTATTAACTTAAATTCATGTTGGTAGTGGTAACAAAGAAATGGTTCAAAATTCTGTTTTTACTTTTTGGTTTATTGAACGATCCTTGGAATGATTGATTGACTGACTTCTTTTTTTTGACCTTTGAGGCCTTCCCTATTTGGTTCCTCCAATTATGCTCATTTCTTTTATTGTAGGGATGGGTTACTTTGCAATTGGTTCGAGATCCATCTTTTTCAAGAGGATATTTGTCTGCGAGATCCGTGACTGGATTCCTTTCTGACGTTTATTCTGCTGCTGCTGATGAAGTAGGGAAAATATACATAATTGCTGATGAAAGGGTGAGTTTAAACACTCTGACCGTATCGTAATTATTTATTTTTATGTTTATTTTAATATTTTCGTTGCGCATTTCATGTATCTTCCTCAGGTTCAGGGAGCTGTTTTTGATCTTCCAGAGGAGATCGCAAAGGAGTTGCTCGAGAAGCAACTACCACCCGGAAATACAATAACCAAGATCATGAAGGTTGGTGATAATTATTTACACTCGCATGGGCTTTTTCATATATTTAGTGAACATTTTTGATGAATTAAGTAGTGATGGAGTTTGATGTTTTTTCCAGTTACCTGCTTTACAAGATGACGGCCCCCCGGGCGACAACTACGGAAAGTTTTCATCAAGAGAAAGGAGCAATAGGCAAGACTCACGAGGAGGTCCCAGAGATCGCAGAAGTAGTTTTAGAACATCGAAAGGTTGGGATAACAACGATGACGATGACTCGTATCTGGGCAGCGGACGGAGCTTTAAATCCAGAAGTAGCTGGTCTCAGAGTTCAAGAAACACGGTGGACGATTGGCTTATCGGAGGGAGGCGAACAACCAGATCACCATCCCAGGATAATCGGTACGATTTCACTCGAACAAAATAACCCGTTTTCGATTAATATGGAATCACATTCGTGTATTTCTATTTCACAGAAACTTCGGAGGGTCCTGTTTTAACTGTGGGAAGTCCGGGCACAGGGCATCGGATTGCCCCAACAGGTAAGAGCGGCTACTGAACGAGGCTCGTTCTCGTGCTCGTCGGAGAGCATGCTGGTGGACTTGGCCGGACCAGTTTGTGCCGGCGAGCCAGGAAACTCTACAAGGGGGAAGACATGGTTCTTAACAAAGTGTCAGCACTTGGCTTCTAGATTTACACATGATCTCTTGTTTTGATCTTCTAGTTTTAGGGTTCTTGGGTTTGAAACCAACTTCAATTTTGAATCTTTTTTTTCTCTGCAATCAATGGATCTTTCTTGCTTCTTTTGGATTGATGAATGATGGTAGTTTTATTCATGCAGATAAGGCCTAGACGTGTAACCAATAGCATGTGTACACGTATTACGAAATTACTTTTAAATTTTTAATAAATATATCCAAAACAGCATCATTTACTCTATTAGGGCATTATAGTCATTTCTCAACTCGGACAGCTAAGTTTCTAAGAGATTAAAAGTGCTACTTTTGAAAAAAAATGATAATTAATTTAATCTTTAATTAGAATAGGAAATATACATATCTAGTTCTTCCACTGATGATCCCCCACCCTCCGCCATTTCTTTTGGATTTTCCCTCAATCCGTTTCACTGGCGATCATCATCCGAGGTATCGGCTGCCATTAAACTACTTGCCTAGTTGATACAACTGTGAAGAAGGTATAGCTTTTTCTTTTTCTTCTTATCCTTCTCCTTCTTCTTCTTCTGCTTCTTCTTTACCTTTGATTGTCTATCGCGGTGTCGATCTCTCTTTGTCTCATGGTCTGGATCTCTTTGAATGAAAAAGGACAAGTTAATGTGTATGTGCCTGTGAATTTAAGGTTAGATATGCTTTCGGTTTGAATTTCAGTTTAGCTGTAGAGTTTGACTTTGGCTGTCAACCATCGAGGTTTGATTCTATCTTTTTTCTCGAGTGCTCAAGGAAGAAGTCATAAATTGAACTGCTGAAATTTACTTCTAAAGTAAGACCATTAGTATTAAAGAGCTATTTTCTTCGAATTTAAGCAACTTGGAATTGAATCAGTGGATGTTATGTTACGCCTCAGCTTACTTTACAAGGAATCAATTTCGAAGATGACTTAGTTACAGTTAATCAGTACATTTCTAATATTTAAATTTTTTTACTTTGTCGAAAGCTGACCTAAATTTATGAGCTGCTACACTAGTGCGACTCTATATATAAAATAGCTGGAAGAATGATGGCTATTAACCGTAGGAAGTGTGATGTTTTGTTTCTCAACAGGTAATATGCAAGGGACTTTGAAGTCGTTTCTATCACACGGGAATTTCATGAGAGATGCTGTCTTGCAACGAATTCGATTGGTGAATCCCGTCATGAAACCCATCTTATTTTCACGTTTCCGGTCAGTTACTTCCCCAAAAATCGAAGAGCATGGTTTCGAGAGTACAACAATTGCAGATGTCCTGAAAGCAAAAGGTAAAAGCGCAGATGGCTCATGGCTTTGGTGCACTACAGATGATACAGTTTATGATGCAGTTAAATCGGTATGTTATTTGATGTTATGATTAATGTTCTTTATGAATGGTTGACTATATTTGAAGCAGAAATGTAACAAGTTATGTATCTTCCCCACAGATGACCCAGCATAATGTTGGAGCGCTACTAGTGGTGAAACCTGGTGAAGAAAAATCAATTGCTGGAATAATAACAGAGCGAGGTATTTTCAACTTCTGATATAAATCTAAACTTTCTTTTTCCTCTGTAGATTCTAATTTCCGCCCAAACGGAAAATACTATAAGGGAAATGTCTAGTTCATTTTGCAGTGTTTATGTAGAATATGAAGAAGAAAATGACTATGAAATTTTTCATTTTCCATTTCTTTTTAGCCTGCTGGTTTTTAAAGAACAAATATTGTTGTCTTTTTCCTTTTGTTTTTACCAGACAATTTCATGTTCATAAGTGTGAATCACGGTCATGATATAATAACTCTTGCTGTCTGTTTACCAGATTTGAGCCAAGTATCTCTCATCGTTGATCAACTTCCAGTAGATATGTTTCTTAGGATTTAGTGTCATCACTTACTTCACCAAACGAAATTATATTAAGAACCTTCTTGGATATGGTCAATAATACCTGTTTGTTATTGCCAGATTATCTGAGGAAGATCATAGTGCAGGGGAGGTCATCAAAGTCAACTAAGGTTGGAGACATCATGACTGAGGAGGTATTATGATGTTTACCATGATTACAGAAATAACCATTTTTTGAGTGCCTGAACAAATGCACTTTTCTTATCATGCGTCGTGATTACAGAACAAACTCATCACAGTGACGCCCGACACCAAAGTTCTACGGGCAATGCAACTTATGACTGGTAATATGCACATCGTTTTACGATTTCTCATTCCTAGTCATATAGCAGTTAGTATATTCATTTTGAAATATGAGATTTGTGCAGAAAACCGAATTCGACACATTCCAGTAATTGATGAAAAGGGGATGATGGGGATGGTGTCCATCGGAGATGTAGTTCGAGCTGTTGTGACTGAGCACAGGCAAGAGCTAGATCGCCTAAACGCCTTCATACAAGGGGGCTATTAACCGGTATGAAAATGCCCACAAGATGTTGCCGATATCTTTGCTTGTAATAACTTTCTACGAACATCTCGTGTTGTATGGTCGAGTTGCGTTCGATCGCAATGATAATCCCCATCTGGGTTGGCTAATAAGTGTAAAAGCATGCTGTCTTTTCTTTTTCTTTTTCTGGTCTGAAAAACTTCTAAAATCTGTGTCTAGAATGTTGCATGATGTTGTGAGAGGTCTGTACATAAACTGGGTTTGTTAGTTCATCAAGAACTTTTCGATTTGCTTCGTTCGTAGCCATGTATGCCTACTTCCGAATTGCGTTTAGGTGTTACTTGTTCATTTGAAATATTCATGTTTTTTAAGTTTAATTTATTAAAAATAATACTAAATTTACTTTCTTAACATACTAAAAATTAAAATATTTTTAATATATTATAATTAAAATAATTATTTATTATATTTATTATATTAATTATAATTGGACAAGTTAAAAACTCAACAGAACTAAAAAACCGGACTGAGGCTCGACTAGATTCGGACCATGTCCAACCTATTCATTGTCTGAAGTGTTTGAAAGAAGTGCAGGTGATGAAATTGAAGTCATAGATTGTCCTTCGGGTGCTGCAATGGCGTTGGCTCTACAGGCGCTCAACTACCCACCGTCCCTCGTTCTACGACAGCTCACTCCGACCACCAAATTTCGAAAGATCAGTCGCAGCTATAAATTTCCTTCCACTACCACTCTAGTTGTTTCGGCCTCTGCGTCTGAATTCGCTGGTATTTTACGATAATCTCTCTACTTTTCTTCCATAGCTCGGTTACAGCGTTGAGAATTAGTTTTGGCCCTTAGCTTCCGTTTCCGAGATAAATTCATCTTTATTATCCTCATTACTGTGCGGTAAACTTGCTGCCGCTTTCAGACCGACCGCTGGTTGAATTTTTCTACAAATTTCGTGCTCGTAGGAAGAACCCTTGACTCTTTATTTGATATTATGAACGAATGGAAAGGCTAACTAACATTTTCAGTTTGTGCATCTCTTATCCACTGGCAGTACTTTTTAGTAATTGCATCAATTAATTCTGCAGATCCCTCGTTGGTTTCTGGATCAAAGGAAAAGATGCAGCAGATAGCAGGGATTGATCAGGGTGAATTCTGGGAAGCAAAATCTTTGGCTGATCCGGACAGTCAGTTTTATGAGTTCAATGGAGTGAAGATACACTACAAGGTTTTGGAGCCAAGAGCAATGGAAAACTACTCTCATCAGACTCAGAGGGATTCTCCTTCTGTTTCTTACTCAAACAAGAAGATAGGTCTACCTATAATTTTGTTACATGGCTTTGGAGCCTCCGTTTTCTCATGGAACCGAGCTATGAAGCCTTTAGTAGAAGTAACTGGCTCCAAAGTCCTAGCATTTGATAGACCAGCGTTCGGATTGACATCGAGGGTAAAGTATTTCAACCCATCATCTTCAGTTGCCGGGGATACAAAACCCTTGAATCCATACAGCCTGGAATACTCTGTGCATGCTACTCTGCATTTCATCAATTTATTAGGAGCTGAGAAGGCAGTTTTAATGGGGTACCGGAATGCGCATCTCGCACTTAGTTTGTCCATTATTATCATCTGATGCATACCATGAGTTTGATTCCTGTCTTGTCTTTTACATCTTCAATGTTACTGAAAAAATCAAACATGATAAGCTAGATTTTTAAATTTATCCTAAGAATTCTCCTAAACTGAAATAGTATTTGAAACACAAATATGATAGCCAAACCTTATGGGACGGGATCTGCATCTATTTTTTATTGGGACTGCCACCTTTGAAACTTCATGAATTATGAACACAAACGTCCATATCAACAAAACACGCAACGGAATGTTTGAAATTTCTTAGAAATATGTCTTTATATTGTTAGTTGTTCTTCTTCTGTATACTAAATCTGAAAGATAACATATTTTCTAACTTTGTTTTTCTAGACAGGCATTCAGCTGGTTCAATTGTGGCCGTAAATACATATTTTGAAGCTCAAGATCGCATATCTGCCCTGGTTCTCGTTGCGCCTGCAATTTTTGCTCCAAATATTAAGCAAAATGTTGCCTCAAAATATCATACGCCAAAGGATACAGAAAGCAAGAATGATTTCCCACACTCAAATAATACGGGAAATATATTTATTCAGATTTCCAATTTTTTGCTGAAAGTAGCTGAATTTATGGTACAAAAAATGATAAGTATAGTGAATGGCGTGAAAGACGGGATCAAAAAATTTTGGAGACAAATCTTTTCAGCATTTCTTCGATCATCCTTTTTTCTTAAGCTGGTAATTAAATAATTAATTTTGATTAAGGTGAATAGCTTTGTATTTCCAGTATGCTGTGTACTCCATGTCTGCAATGTAGAATTCTTCTAAATGATTCAGTAATCTTCAAATCTTGATGGAGTTTACCCAATTCTGGATTGAAAGTCTCATGTATTGCATATTATATCGTGATTCTTGTCTTAAAATCAAAGAAGTAGAATGATTAATTATTGTGCCCCATTGATAGGATTGAAATCACAATGCGACTAGGTCTCCATTCATAATTTCTTTACTCCATTTAGATTGAGTTTTTTTGAATTTTATGCAATAACTAGATAAAATTAAATTGCATTGTTGGGAAATTAGATTTTCCGAGCTTACGATAATGATATATATAACTGAGAATAGCTGTTCATGATATAACCAGGTAGGTATGATAATCGGTACCTTTGGTGCAGCTGCCATCAGAAATGCATGGTTTGATTCGAGTAAAGTCAATGAACATATCCTCGAGGGTTATACAAAGGTACTTTCATTGATATGTGATTCTTGTTTAATTTAAAATGAAAAATTGAAGAGATTTTTACTACCCGTTGCAGCCATTGAAGATCAAAGATTGGGACAAGGCGCTGGTGGAATACACTGTAGCTATGCTTACAGAGACTGACAGACAGCCAGTATCCCAAAGACTCCATGAAATTCAATGCCCTGGTAATAATGTAATCTATTTATTATGCATATTTTTTGCTTTCTGTCAATTGCTCCGTGAAGACATTGACACAAATTTTGAAGTAAATAAATAGGGAATGGGGATGATTTCGATTTGGAATCGCATAATGGCATGCTGCATACATTACAGCCCTGATTGTTTTCTCGAACTTTTTCATATAAATTCTCGCTGGGATTCGTTTGTTTTCTCGAAGATTCTCGACCGTTGAATTCAGTTATATGCAAAGCTATTAGACCCATGTTTCTTGTTTAAAAACTGTCTGATTTTGTTGTTTGAATGAACCCAGTTCTGATCGTTACTGGTGACACCGATCGCCTTGTTCCAGCTTGGAATTCAGAGAGACTTTCGCGAGCCATTCCAGGAGCTTGCTTGGAAGTGATTAAGCAGTGTGGCCATCTGCCTCATGAAGAAAAGGTGGATGAGTTTGTCACCGTTGTTCAGAGGTTTCTGGACCGAGTTTTAGGTGTTTCAGAGCAGCAGAGTTTGGCACCGAGTTTTTAAAACGAAGCCGTGCTTATCCGAAAACAAAACAAAACAGATCATGTATTTAATTACTACAATCGTTCATGAATCTTCTTCAATTCCGTAATTTTAACGTCTATATCTATCAGAAACGGCAATTTTTTCAAAGAATAAAAGCAAATTTATTGCACAAAATACGGTTGCGAACTCGAAAGTCGTTTAAAGAGAGGGAAAAAGCTTATTGAAACACCAAGGCAAAGCATAGAATTCATCGGTCCGAATATCGGATTGGTATAAGCAAAACTTCTCCCACCAGTGCAACCCACTGTCTTTCCTCCAATCATTCTCTCTTGAAAGAGTGCAATCCAGAATCAAGGCAACCAAAGCAGCCACAGTTGTGTGTGACATAAAAATCACACTGATTATGTCATTCAACTGCAGTTTAAAGTCGCATTAGGACATATCGTCTATTTGAGCAAGCGCAATTTAGAAATATTACCCATCCGCGGCCTGAGTAGATGTGATCGGATCCAGCTCTTTGATGATAATATTCTCTCATGTATTGAGGAACTGAAATTCCCAGGAAAAAAGAGAAGCCAAGTATGAATTTGGATCTAAAGCTGTTCAGATTGCAGAACTGGAGAAAGCTTAGTCCTGATGAAGCTGCAGAGAAACACTGTCAATTATCAAAACCTGTAGTCCACACATATAAGTAGATCTAAAGAGAGGTTCACCGAAATAAGCCAAGAAGACACAATATAAAGCTCCAAATATAGGCAAAGGCACGGAGGCAAAAAACGCACCAAGTTTTCCTAGAAATCGAAAAACGAACATCAACATGAGAAACACAACTAACAATTCCAGCAACCCAAAATGATGTAATAGTCAATCACCAAATATGGAGAAAAAGATCATAAATCCAGCAGATATTTGAGCGACTCTTCGGCTTCCGACTTTTGTCAACGCCAACATACCGGCATTCTCCCTAATATGTCCAATACCAAGATACAAAAATAAACAAGTCAAGATGTTCTCCCCCTTAAATGTACAAAGATCACTCAACGTATGTAGCTAAAATGTCGAAATCCAACTCGAGTTCTCACTCTTCGAATGACATAAGATATTATTGAGCAAATAAATTTATAATTGAAAGTTCTAGTTCATACGCTGATGCAGAAATGCCCGTTACTGAACCAAAAAATCCATTAAGCAGAACTCCTACTCCCTGAAATTCAGATATTAAAAACAAAATTCAAGCGAAATAGAACAACTCAATGCTTGTAAGAGAAAAAAAGAGAAGAAATCCAGTCACTTGTGACATAAGATGTGTTGTACCAGCCATCCCGCACCACGACTGATAACCGAAGCTGGCACTGGTGTGGCGCTGCTGTATCTAGCAGCCGCAAAGAATGTGCCTGTCGCCTGCAATAATTATGCCTAATTCAAAGCTTAAACCTTTTTAATGAGTTTTGATTTAATAAACTTGCTTCTTGAAAATGCTTTGTTTGGTGAAAAAAAAAATAACACAAAATAAGTGAGATCCTTTTTGGTATTGATATTTCAAATGTGATTGTCCACATTAATCGCGCATCATTGTCGCAAGACGAAGAACAAGAAGGAGAAACAAATTTGGTCTAGTTAAGTTGGAAAAAATTAAAACAACAATCACCGAAGAACTTCAGTCAAACCAAACCTCAAAAAGGGAAACAAAAGAAGCGGCCATCATAGCAAAAGCTTCACCAGCATTAAAAGTGGGGCTTCCCCATTGGAAAGGATATGGAATGTCTATCCTGCAAGGGACGATAACACACATGGTGCTATTTAGCTCAGACAAAAGAGTAGCAGCTATTGCCATTCAAAATACACCATCAACTCACCAAGGAGATGCACTAATAAGACCAGCACGATCAGTGCGACAGCTAATCTGAGTATTTGTGGATTTGTGGTCATACAAAGAACTCCAAGTTAAAATCTGTGCATACAACCATATGATTGCAATTGATAAAAGGACTGCATATCGATCGTATATTGGTCTCAGTGGCTGTAATATTTGAGGAAGATACTGCAAAAGAAAATTTAGTTAAAACATTGAACAGCTTATGAATGATTGAACTTGTCTATGTTCATCGGCATAGTATAGTTCTGCACATAACACTCATGCAATCAGATTAACAAATCTCCCCATCACCAAGTGCAGCCCCCATTGATATAGCATGCAACCATGCCCAATGCTAAAAGAAACTTGCAAAGATTATTGTCTATTTTAAAAACTACCAAATTTGATCAATGACAAACCAGCTAGGAAAATGAAAATCAGGTGAATTTGATACTAACCTGTGAGATGAAGACCATAACAACCAGTCCTGGAAGTCCAATTTCGATGCATTTTGCCAACTACATGGTTACATAAAAGTTGCAAGAGTTATGATAGGCTTTTCCCGATAAAATGAAAATAATCCTCCACGCTTAAAAAGCAAAATCAACAATATCAAGGATGAACTCAATCTCATATTCAGTAACTTCTTGTTACGTTTTGAATATGTATGTGTACAATGTTGGGGAGAAAATGAAAATTTTCCGAAGTTAATGAACGAAATATGAGCCAAATGGTAAAATTAATTACCATTGGAAAACCAAGATGATAGAGACCGAGCCCAGAAAAAGTAATGTATGGAACGACAGAAAGAGGGCTTAAAAACCTAAACAGACAACATAAAGTCAGAAAATTGGTAGATGAAAATTCAACGAAGTTTAGATACTAGCCAATAATCCTGGAATTCTAAAGAACCCACCTCACTGCATTTCTCCACAATCCTAGGAATCCCACGACCATCTGAAAACATGCAGCGGCCATCAGAGCTCCCTGCATTCCTCTCATCGTGTGGGTGAACCTCTGCATCGAAGGTACATTCTCATTATGCAAAGCGTAGGAGAAAAAGGAATGGAGCTGTGGATGAGACCAAGACCTCATAAGGATCTGAATACGAATGATATCGATTGGATAAGAGAATGGAGACAGAAGGAACAACGTAAGAGTATGAACCGACAACCACCACTGGTAGGCGGGTCCCGAATAAAGACTGCAATAGTGTGCTTATTCCCGAAGCTAGGAGCAACGCCTGTATAACCTTCGCCTTCTCGCTCTGCAAATCCGGAAGCACAAATGAAATCTCCGAAACCTAACTTCATAAAATTACAGACATTAATAGAATACATTCTCACATTCCCTCCGCCCATTTGAGGAACGATTATGCTCGGAATCAGAACGGTAATGCCGAGACTCAGCAAATAATGCTGAAATCCCAACACGACTGCTTCCACTGCGAAGCAATGAAGAAACCGGGTGAAAATCATCCATTAAACAAACAAAAAGAGAGTTAGAGGAGAGTGCACGAACGCCACGGCGGAGGACTGTTGACACAGTACTGGATTCCGGGAAGCTGATCCTTGACAGGATGAGGATGAACCTCCTCGATCTTTTGACTTTTACCGCAAATACAGAAACCTTCGACCATGGCTCCAATGGAGTCTCTAAGAGAGGAGATGGAAACGGAGAGTGAAGCAGCGCCAAACTTCAAATGCAGACCAACGGTTACAGTTCCTCCTTGGAGGTTAGATAATCATTATTACGTACTTAATTTCTTATTAATCATGTAATTAAACATTAATCCTCACCAATTATTATTATTCTTTTTTATTATTTTATAATGTAATTTATTTATATTATAATAATTTGTTTAAAAATATCTTTAATTTGCTTGTAACATATTAATCTTCTATAATTAATGGATGTCTAAGGTCGGCTAACCTAACTATGATTTAAATTTTTATTTTTAGGTTTATTTTTATTGCTATATTATTGTATAATTTTAGACTTTTCGATATTTAATTGAAAAAATTACGAAATTAAATTTTGACTTGTAGATAAATTTTATAAATATTTCAAATGTTAAAATAAATTATGAAATTAAATCTAATTTTAAATTTTAAATTACAAATAGATTTTATAAATATTTTAAATGTTAAATGAATAGAGATTTTTGTAAATGTTAAAAGAATAATTTCTTTTAAAATATTATCTCCTAATTAAATTTCAATGACGAAAATGAATAACAAAAAGTTAAAAAACTCTCTTGAAGAGAAAATCAAGTTTTTGATTTTTAGATCTCCCGATTTAAGTTTAGAGAAACGTTCTTTAAATTAAAATGGATCGTCTAATGCGTTGAAAATACGAGCTATTCTTAATTAAGTAGATCTGATATTGTTCATCACGCCCACACGTGATTGTTCGAGGTGAGAAAGATTGACAAAGAATATTGACAGTTTTAGAATCCGACATCAATCATCAAATCTCAGAATTTCTAAACGCAAGAGGAATATACTTTTTGTAAATTCTTTAATTTTTAGTATAACATAAAAATTAGATTTTTATTACATACAATTATTAATAATATCATAACAACGATTATTCATGTTAATGATAAAATATTTTTCATATAACATGTAACTCACACGTCATCGGTGTTCTGAAAACCAATGATCCTGCCGTGCGAAAAAAAACCTCAATTCCTAACATTCCATGCTTTGGACTATCGAAACAAGCAACACAAGAGATATTGAAGTGTCAGCACGGGCATAACTCAGTTGGTTCAGGGATGACAGATTTGGATCAAAAGCTACGGTTTGAAGCATGCGTCATCATAGTGTGAGAGTTTAATCTTTCAATGTTGAAGTTGCTTTTTGTGGTGTCAGGTAAATGATTCTCATCTCTGGGTCATTAAGTCACCGTGATTAACCCCCTCACATGCTATCCGGCTGGGGTATGGGGATCTTGAGGACGGAGAATTTTGCTTTTTGGATCAAGAAGAGAAATTGAAGTACCAGAGTCTTTGGGATTCAAGGTTTATTCCACTGATTTCGAGTGGGAAATCCGAGGAAAGTGGAGTCGTCCTTCTCATAACTAGGTAAATCTATCTGTTTGAAAGCAAAAATGACAAGGGCGAAGACAGTGACGAAGGAATTTAGATTGGACTGGTTTTGGACACGACGGCGATGACGACTTTCGCTACTTTGTTTAAAAATTGTCTCGAGGCCATCTGAGTTTCACCGTATGCGCCATTGCATTAAACTTGTTTCATGTCGTAAAACTCCTCCTTGTTCTTATTAATATATCAATTTAAAATAAAATAATTTTACATTAGATTCTTGGTAGATGTTTTTAAAATGAGTAATGTTAAGTTTAACTTCTAAGCATATCATATAAGCTGTGATTGATCGAATTAAAATATATTTAATATATTATAATTAAAAAAATTATTTATAAAATTTATTCTACCAATAACAAATTGACATCTGACCAAATATGTTAAGAAAATATTAACTATGTTAAAAAAATTGCGAGAGACCGTATGTCAGTGACACCATCAGACTGACACACGACCCCATTCATGTGGTTGTCACCATTCGTGTCTTTCATTTACGCAAATGGTGATTTTTTATTTTATTTTTAATTATTATTTTTTAAATTAATCAATTTTTTCAAGCATAAATTTAAGAATAACTTCAAATTTTGATAACAGGTTAAAAAAATATTCTAGAAATTGTTCTAATTTTTAATCTTGTACACAATTTATTATAATTTTTTAATTGTCAAAATAAGATAATTAATTAAAGATATGCATCATCAAAAAATTCTAAACTATAGAAGATGAACTCTTCTAATATTGTCATTTAAAGTTGCAAATTGGTATGAATAAAGTCTCAATATCATAATTATGAGAATTTTTTAATATGTATTTTTAATAAAATCGTACAAATATTGAGTGTAAAGAAATATTAATTTGGACTATTTTTTCAAACCATTTTTCAAATATACATATTTTTAATAAATTATTTCATTTTAGACAATAAAAACTATCAAAATTTATAAAACTTTGTAAAATATTTTATTATAATAATATGAATATTCGTTAAAAATTTAAATTCATAGATTTGATTATGAAATAGACATGGCTCACATGGAGGCGAAAGCCTGTCAATCAGTGAGAAAAAGCCCAATCCGCAGCTGTGCCAGTAACTCGGCTGGCAAATTCGGAGCCCATTTTGAACCGGCGAGGAACACTGTAAGCTTCCCAATCACGTTTGTTTGCATTCATGGAGCAGATGCCAATTGTCTTTTAGTTTCCATCGAGGAGGACCCAGTACTAAACTTGGCATCTGCCGTCGTCTTCTCCAACACTCCCACCACAATTTAGCCTTGTGATTAACGTTTGCCTTTATCTTTTACAGCCTACCATTTTCAGTGCAGGGAATCTGTGAGAACAGCGGATGAGAGAGGAAGCCATGGCGCCCACTGAGGACGACTGTCGGCTTTCTCAGCTTGTATTAGCATGTTCGGATTTGAAGAACATCCTCAGAGCATCAGCTAAATTGGAGGAAGATCTTCAGTTTGTGGATGAGAAGCTATGTGGAATCGGCGAAAATGTAGCCATGGCTTCGAGAAGAATAGCGCCTTTGCAGTCTCAGGCCATGGCGAACAAAGCACTCGATACCCGAATCAACCGAGCAGTGTCTCCAGCTCTCGCTCTTCTCGATGACTTCAAGCTCTTCGAATCATTCCAATGTGAGATCCTTCAACTTTCGTCGCAATTGTCAGCTGAGAAATCGCCGCATAAAAGGCTCAAGAAGCTCACCACTTATGTGGAATGTGTTGAGAAGCTCAATGCAGCAGTAAATTCGATCGGCCAAGAGGGAGAGCCGGTGATTCAGAAGCTTCAAGAGGTCGTAGAGTTTCTAAGCAGAACGAAGGCCACGGATCAGAACAGAATTCTTAGACTGAGAGAAACTCTCGTCACTCTTAAAGCTCTTTACGAGACTGAGATCGATGCCATGAGGTTCGAAGGCCTTCTTGACGAAGCTTTGTTAAACTTACAAGACGAGTATGAAAGAATCTTGCTGCAACTGAAGCATCCCAATGTAATGGAACCGCAGACTGATGAGGAAGAAGCTGATATCTTTGCCCATGCGCTGGGTTCAGAGCTAGAGATTCAAGTTCTTAGACGAATTTCTGAAACTCTGAATGCGAATGATTGCTTGGATATATGCATAGACATTTTTGTAAAGGTAAGTTCATCCAAATCTTCTTCGTAGCCGAAATCTACTGAAATTTGTTCATTCCTTTGTCAATTCCAGCGTCGATGTCTCGCAGGTTAGGTACAGAAGAGCAGCTAAAGCTCTCATGAGGCTAAATCCAGATTATCTGAAAGTTTACACTCCTGAAGAAATTGACAAATTGGAGTGGGAGAATTTGGAGTCTGCAATTTCTCTTTGGATAAAACACTTCGAACTTGCTGCCAAAACGGTGATAGTAACTGAAAAAAAACTCTGCAACCAAGTTCTCGGATCAATCATGGACGGACTAGTATGGCCGGAATGTTTCACGAAGATATCGGACAAAATAATGGCGGTCTTCTTCCGGTTTGGAGAAGGCGTCGCGAGGAGCAGTAAAGAGCCGCAAAAGCTGTTCAAGCTTTTGGACATGTTCGATTCACTGGAAAAACTAAATCATGAATTCGCTAAGATTTTCGAAGGAGATGCCGGAGCAGACATCTGTACTCGATTCAGAGAACTCCAGAAGCTTTTGATCCATGCTTCAACAAAAGTATTCTGGGAGTTCGGCCTCCAAATCGAAGGCGATTCCGATGGTTTTCCTCCCCCAAACGACGGATCGGTCCCAAAATTGGTAAGATACGCAATCAATTACCTCAAGTACTTAGCAAGCGAAAATTACAGCGCATCCATGGCGAAAGTCCTTCGCACAGAGCAAATATGGAAGGCGGGAATTCTTTCAAAGCCCGAAACCAACGAGAATTTACTAGAAGAAGCCATTTCCAACATGATCGAAGCTCTTCAAAGAAACGTCGAATCTAAAAAACTGCGCTACAAGGATAAAATCATTCCGTGCATATTCTCGATGAACACGCACTGGTACATTTACATGAGGACCAGAAACACAGACCTAGGAAGACTGCTAGGGGAACAGTACATGAGAAAAAGGTACAAAATAGTGGCGGAGGAATCCGCTTACATGTACCAAAACCTAGCCTGGGGGCCATCGGTGATGATTCTAGAGGAAGACGATGAGGTGAAGAGGCAGAGCAAGGAAGCCATTGCAGGTCTGGCGAGAGCGAAAATGGAGGCGTTTTTGAAAAGCATTAACGACGTCGCTCATAGACATAGAGCCCTTTACTCCATACCCGACCCGGATTTGAGAGAGCAAATGAAGGAGGCTACTGTCAAGCTCGTACTCCCGGTTTATTCTGAGTTTGTGAACCGGTACTCGGGTTTTCTTGGAAAGTCCTTTGTAGGCCTACAGGCGGTTCAGCATTTGGTGGTCCAGGCTTTCAGTGATGATGACCCGGACTTTGTTGAAAATCATAAACCGAGTGATTCGAACAATCGAATTGCTAGGATGGGCACACGATGGGATTCAAATCTCAATAGAGACATTCTAAAGGTTTAGGAAGTTTGGTTACGATCTCAATCGAGTGATTCCGAAACCCAAGCCCACCCGATCTATCTGAAAACCGAGTAGGGCATCGTTCGGTTCATGTCGGGTTTTGGTTGGATGGTCCAAGTTAATATTTGGTTTTGAAAATTAGAAAACGGTTGAATTATTTATCCACACATTTCAAGTTGCTTCAGTTACCTGACTAGTACTAAATTGAGTAGTCAATCTTTATAACCTCACCTAATTCAAACCCATGAGTCAATTTCTATAAATTGAAACCGAACTAAAAGAGGTTTTCGGTTCGGTTTTTGGTTTGCATTCACATCAAACTTTTGTTTGGTCAATCAAGTTCACAGCGGTTTTAAGAAAAATAAGGAACTGAACCGTAAAAGGTGGAATTATCCTAATCCTAAAGTAATAAATATTTCAAGTGTAAAAATAAAAAAATACCTGAATTTTAGTTAAATAAGCCCATTCGAGCGTGACTTTTAAAAAAATAAAATTTGAGCTATACAGATGTTTGATCTGACTCTCTTTCGGACGCAAGATGCTTATGAATTCATTTTTTTTATTTTAATTAATTTGGTTAAAAGAATCTTATCAGAATGACTTGAAATTTTTATAACACATTTACAATAATAAAAGATATTAAACTGGAAATTTTAAATTTTTTTTACAATTGTATAATTTACTAAATTTTTTTTTAATAATAAACAAACAAATTTTGTTAAAACTACATACATCAATAAAATTTTTGAAACTTTTATCACACATTTACAGCACTGTAAGACAATACAATACAAAGTTTCGTGAGTTTTCAATAATGGTACAATTTACATCAATAATTTATTTAATATATAAATAAATAATTTTTTTTAAAATTACGTACATCAATAAAAATTCACGAAACTTTCTGAAATATTTTCTCACAGTGATGTAAATGTATTATACAAGTTTCAAGAATTTTTATTTTCGTATGTAATTTTAACAAAATTTGTTTTTGATGTATTAAAAAACTTATATTAAATTGTAAAATTGTTGAACATTCACGAAAATTTGTGAAATATTATCTTACAGTAGTGTAAATATGTGAAAAAGTTTCAAGAATTTTTATTGATGTACGTAATTTAACAAAATTCGTTTGTTTATGTATGAAATAAATTATAGTAAACTGTAACATTGTTGAAAATTCACAAAACTTTGTGACGTATTGTTTTACAATTTTGTAAATATGTGACAAAAGTTTTCAGAATTTGTATTGCCGTATGTCATTTTAACAAAATTTGTTTGTTTATGTATTAAAAAAATTATAATAAATCGTACAATTATTGAAAAAATCAAAATATGTTCAGATTAGTGTTTTTTTTGTTATAAATGTGTGTTAAAAATTTTAATTTATTTCAATAAAATTTGTTTAATTAAATTAATTAAAAATAAAAAAATAAAAAAAATTGATTTTCAATTAGCTAAACTCGATGCTAATTGGTACTGGAAATAGAAGCCAAACTGGATTTAGGGTTCGGACCTCAGTAGATTCGTGACTCTTTCTTTCTTCTTCCTCTTTCGTTGTCTGTTTCAAACTCCATTTTCGCAGGTTCAATCCTCAATTTTGCAGAGGAAAAACGAGTACTCTGAAAATGAGTATCGCCATCTGTCAATCCTTGTCTCCTACAGAATCCCTAGAAATGAAAAGCGGGCTCGTCCTGGTTCCTCGACTGAAGCTAATTCTTACGGTCCACCCCTCCGGCCCCTCCGTGTCTAAACCCATTGACGAGTGGAAGTTGAAGCGCGCTCTTATTGACTTCTGCAAGAATTCATTATCTACCCCAGTTTCTGTTCCCGAGGAAGACCTGGCTATCAAACGTGTCAAAGATCTTAAGAAGCGCAAACGCGAAGACCCCCTTGCCCACGGTACTCTCTTCGTTCGTGATTTAGGGTTTCTCAATAAAAGTAGGGAGACTAATGTGGAGCGAAATGAAGATTCAGAGATTTTGGAGCGCAAGTTTTTGGAATGGAGAAGTTATCTAGTTGATAAACTAGATGGGATTGAGCTTAATATTGAAGGAACTAAGTTCAAGCTTAGTGTTGCTTTGCCGGAATATGATGACTTTGAGGGGATGAAGAAAGCTTGGGAAGAGTCTAATGCGTTTAAGAATCGTGGTATGTGATTTTGACGGCTCTATTTGTTCTCGGTTGAATAAAGTACTTATTTTCATCTAGATTGATAAACTGCTAATTAAGATCAATAATTAGTCCTGAGTTAGTGTTTTCACCTTCCCTGGTGTCCATAGAGAGATACATGGGACATCATAGAAACAACGAATTATTGTTGAAAAATGCAAGTTTGCCTATCAAGTTTTCTTCAATGAATGTATCTCCAATAAGTTCCCAAGTGATTTTTTTCTATAATTATGAGTGTGTCTATTTCAGGATATCAGAGGAATGCAAGACAAGGGCCTGACACAATTATTTTGAGAGGGCTACCATCAAGGTGGTTTGCCGAACCCCGTGTTTCTTCTAAGCCTTCCATGTTGGTCACACATACAATTTTTTCGACCTTTGGAAAAATAAGGTACCTTAGTTCTTTGCACCTCAACCCTTTCGTTTCTGTCTATATATGTGATTCTTACCTAACTTGAGGTAAGATTGTCAGATCATCTCAATGATTTACTTCAACTTTATGATTTGATTATCCGATTGTTGATTCCACTCGTGTACCTTGTTCTTCGCAGGAATCTTAGTATTTCAGAAGACAATGATTTCGGAAAGGATGAAGATGAGGGTGGAATGGACATAATTTCAGGTCTCCATTGTAAAATTATAGTTCAGTATGAAAAATACTTGGACTTTCATAATGCTTTGAAGGTGTTAAGTGGTCGATCATTACAGAAGGTGAGACTTTTCTGTTCTTAGTTCCATTATGCTTTGATCGTATAGGTTGAGTTACTCAGAAACTTCTTTTCTTCACTCTTCTTTGTAAGAGGATAAATCTATATGTGCAAAATCAGATAGAGATTATTGAAATTAGTAATCGAGTAGCAAAACTATGGATAACCAAACACGTTCATAAAAAAAACACACTTCCTTTCAACGAGGAATTTCCACATGAGATTCATTTCCCTACCTATTTGTCATTGCTCACTGATCATTATGCTGAAAACAACTTCTATTTAACTTCTGAATCCTAAATAAGTAATTAATACATTAATTAAAATATGCACACGGTTATTATAACTACTCGTTACTTGTCAAATTTAATTATCCAATACATGGCCATTTTAAATTACCCAATGGCCGATAAATCCACCTGACTGATGGCTTATAAAAAATAGCTCAAGTATATACTTCCATATGATCCAGCATAAGAGTATTATTTCTACTACTTACACCGTTATATTAGTGTTTTCTAACAAGTAATTTAACTGTGTTTTAATTTTCTTTGTGCCAATGAAACGACACTGCTCAATGGTATGCAGGAAGGATCGACATTATGGGTCGACTATGAGGTTACATGGGATAATGATGGTCTTTTTCGATATTTGAGAAGTCAAACGGAGGAGAATGGTAGTAGGATGCCAGGACTGTTAGCAGAGAAACAGAGAACTGAACCACCTGGAAGACCACAATATTCTCACTCCAGTCCAGATGATGCAAGGCGAAAGAGGTTCAGGGTTAGTGACATCAATTTAAAAAATTCAGACGACGAGAGCATGATTCTGTATTTGTACATTGCCTTGAAATCACATTCATTTGCTCATTCGCGATCCTTTGATGATGTTTATGATTCTGTACCTTTTTGCTTTCTGAAAATAACCCAAGTACTTATGGCTTGTACACAGGAATAGAAAAGCAAAGCAAGATTCATAGTTGTGGTGGAATCTAGTTCAAGAAGATTGGAGACCTTAAATTCTACGGTACACTTAATAGTGAAAGCAATCTCTGGTATGGTTATTTCACCATTTTGAAGTCAGAGACATAGAATTTCTTTTCGTACTCTGCATTTGTATAAAATTCAGCAATATTTTCCTTAAAAGCAGATGCTCTTTCATTATAAAAAGATTTTTCTTCATTTTTCTTTTGCCCCTCGACTTTCAACTTTTTTGCACCATTCGATGCAGAATGAGTGCATATTTGTCTCGTGCTTTCAAGAATTGACACCATTTGGAGCCAATGTTGTAGCCATGGAAAAAATGCAAAAGAAAAAAGAAAAGAAAGGGTAAGAGGGCCAAAGATCTCTATATCTTTGATTATAGAAAATTCATTAGCAATGTTGATTTGATAGGATGTATACAATTAGCTAAAAACCAAAGAGTTCTTGAAATTGCTGAATTCAAGAGAACCCAAATTTTGAAATCAAAGAATTTGATTGAGCTTTTGAAAAATAATACACCATTCTATGCACAAAAAAGATGATTGTGAGTGTGGGTTTTGGTATCTTGAAGGAGAAGTTTTAAATAATTGAACGAAATCGAGACGATGGAGCCTAAGCGGCGCTTCTTCATTTTATTATCACATGTCATTTATTTTATGCTTCATCTTTTGTTTGAAATTCTTGATTTTGAATCTGTTCATTGATTTATTTATTTAAAGAGAAATCCATGATTTCAAACCATACCAAATCACTTTGGAATCTTGCTTCTCCTTGTATTTAACTATAGCTCTTAAAATTAATGGTTCCCATGATGAAGATAAAATTTGTCAAATGTCTTCTTGTTTGTCTAGATAATAATCTTTCTTCTAGACTTCAAAATTAACCCTGATATTTTGCAGCGTTTGCGAGGAATGTATGACCAGAGATAGTCATGATACGATAAACTTACATTGCATGCCGTATATTAGTAAGAACATTAGAAGGGAAAAATATTAGTTCGATGAACTTTGTCACGATAATTATGTGTGACGACAAAAAACCGACCCAATGTGCTATTGATAATGAGGATCTAACTCATACCCATGAAGTGAATAAATCCTATAATGTTTGAGAAAGTAAAATTTATATTGAACATAACTAGAATTTTTCACATTACCTAGTATAATTTGTTTTGGTCTATAAAGCCCAGAGTAAATTGACGAAGACTTTAACTCAAAACGAATAATATTGTATCAGGAATATGAGAAGAGGTCGAAACAATAATTGATTAGCTCTAAAATATAGGACCGTTTTGCTCAAATGAAAACTTTAAGAGTATAAGTTGCATCTTACTTTAAAGTTCCAGAAGAATACGTCTATTTTGTAGGTTAAAGTGAAAAATTCGAAGATAGGAAGGAGGTAATCTGGTATGTTCTAATTCGAAATGATTAAAAACAGATCGGAAAGCAAGAGTTGTGAAGTCTTGCATATGAAGAAATGGAGTTCTTGAGAGCCAGCTAAGAATGGTAGGTACATCGGAGCTGGCGTAGCAACTCTGTCCCATGATGATGCTTCAGTTCTCGACAACTAAGACCAACCATTATTATTGACATTTCCCACCATAATCTCGTTTTCCTTTTCACTTTTCACCCACCATTTTTCAATTTTTTGGAGCTTTGAAATCAAAATATCTGAGAAACAGTTAAATGGGTGCTTGAAAATTAGAACAAAATCATTGCTTTATGCTCCCATCCCACTTTAGTCACCTGCAACTCTCTCTCTCTCTCTCTCTGTCTCTGTCCTTATCTTGGTTCTTTCTACCTCGAACCCTTCATTTCTGCAGAGAAGAGGGTGGGATATCTCTGTAACAATGGCGTTTGCAGGAACAAACCAGAAGTGTATGGCCTGTGAGAAGACTGTTTATCTTGTCGACAAATTGACTGCAGATAATCGTGTCTATCACAAAGCCTGCTTTCGATGCCATCACTGTAATGGAACTCTCAAGGTATGCCATATTTCTGTTTTAATTCTAGGCATTTTTCTCAGATCCAGGATTTCGATCTTTGATTCAAGCTTTTAGATCTCTGAAAAAACAAAGATTTTAGTTTCTGGATCTGGTTGCAGCTCAGCAACTACAATTCATTTGAGGGAGTGCTCTACTGTAGACCCCACTTCGATCAACTCTTCAAAAGAACTGGAAGTCTGGACAAGAGCTTCGAAGGTGGAAATTTAGAATTTCAAATCAAGTTTTTCAACCTAATCTCCATTTCTAAACTCAATTTCCACTTCCTCAGGCACCCCAAAGATTGTAAAACCAGACAAACCAGTTGACAGCGAGGTAAATCCATGGTTATAACATACTTAGTCACTGTCGTTTAAGGTTTTAACAGACAAGTGCTATCGCAGAAACCTACGGCAACTAAAGTAGCAAGCATGTTCGGTGGCACAAGAGATAAATGTCTTGGCTGTAAGAACACTGTCTATCCAACAGAAAAGGTAACTCCTTTATGATCCATTTAAGAAACTAATCTCCACCCATCAAAACCCAGAAAGGATTCTTTTGAAAAGATGAGAATTGAAATGAATAGGTTACTGTGAATGGGACTGCTTACCATAAAAGCTGCTTCAAATGCTGCCATGGAGGTTGTACGATCAGCCCATCAAACTACATTGCTCATGAAGGTCGGCTCTACTGCAAACATCACCATACTCAACTCATAAAGGAGAAAGGGAACTTGAGCCAGCTGGAGGGAGATCATGGCCGAGTAGATGGTTAGGCATCGGTTGGAAAAACGGCAAATCTGAGACACTCTGTAATCGACGGTTTCAACAGCACTCCATTCTGTCTCAAACGATTCAATAATATTTTTCCAGTTGAAAGTGTGTTGGCTTTTGTTTGTTTCCAGAATTGGATGTTAAGAAAAGCTACAGAACAGATATCTATGTAATTCTATTTCTCACCGCATTCAGTGGTGGTATGGGTTGCTCTATTCTATGAACTCTTTGTTGTGTTTTCAGTTGATTTCGAATAATTCGATCGCAAATTGACCTTCGGCCAGTTGGATTTCCGTCACCTGAAAAATGATAAAAAGGAAAAAAATCAAGTTCCTCAAAGCACCCTTTATAATCCTTATTTTTTTTTTTGATAAACCATCAATCTGTACAAGAACAACTATCCCAAAACCGAAAAACTTATGGTTAAATTAATCACTACAAAGCTCTGCTGCGTCGACGAGAACACAGCCGTTTTTTACGATATGCCTCAAATCTATGATGAAATTATCGCGAAGAAAACCAAACCCAAAAGATCCATCCTCGTACTGCCATATCCTTCCCTCAACTTGTTGTGGATTCGGGCTGCTTTCAGCGAGATCTAGAATGACCAAGTCATGGCTTTAGTTGACGCAAAGCATGCGAGAGACATCTTCTATCTCCATTATAGGTAATGAACTGAGAAGATGAGGACGTATAAAAACTCTTCCTCCAAAGAAAACGGAGATTCTGCAAATGTGGTATCGGAAGTCCAAAATACGGGTACATAGTTGGAGTATCGCTTGGAGGAATCTCCAACTCTTCGACAAGCAATGCCTCCGATGACGAGGAATCTCCAACTCTTCGACAAGCAATGCCTCCGATGACATCATAGACCACAAGGAAGAAATCCAAGCTCATATCATCACAAATTCCCTACAGAATGAACATTGAAACAATCAAAGAGCTCTAAGATAATCTCAAGTTTATCTTCTTACTAGATTCAAAGGCAACCATACAGAAAACAAAACAATAATATTATGAACACTAGCAAACAGTCCAATGCTCAGAGATATGCAACAGGTTGCAAAAAAAATCCTCAGGCAAACATGCAAATCTCTTCCAAATGGCTCATCGGAATTGGAGGAAGGTACTAAAATTGAGCACGATAATAACCATTGCTAGGTGATCAAAAGAGCGTACAAAAAACATCAAGAGTTAATATCATCTTCCGCATATCATAGCAGATATATATGCACAATGAAGAAAAAGAGTGTTTAGGCAAAACCTTCCATAAGCCCTGCAATGGCCGAGATGGCGTTGGGGAGCAATTAACAATCTTCACAAAATGCTCAGGCTCCCACTTCTTCCTCCATTGTTTTTCTTTCTCTCTCTTCCTTTGCCTCCTCCAGCTCTTTCCCCACCAGGGCTAGTTCTATTAGCAAAATGCTGATAAATCTCCGACATTAATTGATCAGGCAAGCTTCTGTTGGGTNACGTGTTAATCCCGTGCACCTATGCTGTAGCACATTTCACAGCACACGCTCACAGCAAGCATGTTTTTCTTTACTTCTAGGCATTTTTGCTTACAATTAATCAAGATTCAAGGCTGTAAATAAGCCCATTTCGGGACTTATCAGCTTCCCGGTGACCCATCATCAACTCGCTTAACATCCTCTCCGACCCCATTAACATCTCCCAGCAAATTCGTAGAGCTCGAGCTTCTCCAGAACCCATTTTTCCTTTGCTCTGGCGAATTTACATAAACAAAACTTGTGTTTTCCTCCACGACGAAATGGGTCTTCCCCATGAAGCTCACATCTACGAGAATCAAGTCACTGTCCAAGAAATTGAAGAGCTCGCAATCAACAAAATCGTCGAAGTTTTTTCCTCGATCATCTAAGTCGAGAAAATTCACAATTTGACCCTCCGGCGAAAGACTCATCCACAGAAAGGGAGCCTTTATCACATTATACGTACCGTCTTTCGAAGGAGAACCGGTCAGAAGCGATGAGCCCCACTCGACGAACACTAACGGCGGCGAAGAAAAGCTGGCGGTGGAAGGACCACTCCGCCGCCAGAAACCGATCAGATTCTCCCACTGATTTAGGGTCTGGTAGAGCTGCCTGAAAGTGATTTTCCCTTTCCCCCAATTCTTGATCTGAGTGTTGGATCCCCACCGCCGGTCGCACATGGTGAACCACAGCTTTCGGCCGTTTTTTGCAGAGCAAAGCGTACCGCTTCGGGGAAATTATCAAACGAAAACTGACCCTCCGGCTGCAGATTCGACATTTTCTCCGACACTGCATTGGAAAAATGGTGTTCACGAATTCGCAGCCGGAGAAAATAGCGATTAGAAAACAGAGCGGCAGCGAGTGAGCGCCGTAAAAGGAAAGTGAAATGTAAGGAAAAATAAGATAGATTCTTGGCGGGTGAAGAATAACTCTTTCAACTCGGCCGGCGACGACTTTGGGCGAAGAACACAGCGGATAGCTCTAACTGCGCCACCAGTCACTGTTTGTACTGCGGCTGTGCCGGTGGAGGATCAAGGATGGTGCTATGCCACGTGTCCTTATTATTTTGACGGGTAAAAAAAGAACTTAGAGTTTCCAAGAAAATTTTAAAAAAATAAAATTTAAATTCCACATACGTTCAAGTGTAAGTCTCTTCGGCTGATCGAACAAAGGTACCAAATGCAAGTTGTCTCTGATAGAAAGTCAGATCGGACGCAGTAACGCTTATTCGAACATACTAAATCTTACTCAGACGTAGTGACTCTACTCGAACGTCTACGGAGTTAAAATTTTATTTTTTTAAAATTCAGATATGAATTGACATATTTATGCGAGAGTAAGGCTTTTTTTTTTACCCTATTTGACTATATTCTAAACATTTCTGTAATTATTTTGATACCAAACATCATCAATATAGTTTG
>QAOC01040299.1:0-11361 GCA_003255005.1 Begonia fuchsioides | reverse complement strand
TTATATTGACATGAAATTGAGTCACTAACAATAAAATGAACAAAAAGTTGAGGTTAGAGAAGGTTGTACATTCAAAACTAAATGTTACTTAGTTCCTAAGAAACCTTCCTGATTTTGTCAAATTCATAAGATAAACTTTGTTAAATAGTTATATTAACATGAAATTCAGTCATTCATAGTCAAATGAACAAATGATGGCACGGTTTATTCGAGGCCTACATCAAGAGATCGGAGATACAGTGGAGTTGTATACATATGAGTCCATGGATGATGTGATACAATTAGCATTTAAAGTGGAGCGCCAAATTAAGAGGAAAAGCAAAGGAGTTAACTCTCGATTTACACAAAAAATAATTCAAACTACTAAGCCATCACTGAAGATAGAAGACAGGAACTTACCTTCCAAAAGTTGGCCAAACAAAGCAACAGGTGAAAAGAATCTCAATCTTGATCCTAAACCAAGATCACGGGAGGTAAAATTTTTCAAGTGTTTAGGGTTGGGGCATATTGCTAATCAATGTCCTAACAAGAGAGTTATGCTTGTACAAGAGGAATAAAGAGAAATCATTAGCGATGATGAAGATCCAGATCAACAAATCGAAGAGGAGGTCATTCAAGAGGAGGTTTGTCATGCCCACGAAGTGCCAGTGCTAATTCGAAGGGCCTTGTCCTCTCATTTTGGAGGTGAGAATCATTAAAGAGAAAACATTTTCTATTCTCGTTGCTTGATCACTGGCAAAGTTTGCTCTCTTATAATTGTTGGAGGAAGTTGCACCAACGTGGCTTCTACCAATTTAGTGGAGAAACTTGGACTTCCAACTATTGTGCATCCTACGCCTTATCGCCTGAATTGGTTGAATGATAAAAGCGATTTGTAGGTAACCACTCAAGCAACCATTGATTTTTCCATTGGTGGGTATAAAGACTCGGTGTTGTGTGATATTGTGCCTATGAATGCTAGCCATCTTTTATTAGGCAGACCCTGGCAGTTTTACAAGAAGGCCATGCATGATGGTTTCACTAACTACTATTCTTTTATGGAGAATGACCATTTGGTAAAATTGGCACCACTTCAACCCGAGCAAATTGTGAAAGACAACGAAGCTATGAGGTCCTTAAAGGCTAAGGCGACATTATTTCTATCAAAGAGACAACTTAAAATGTCTTTGAAGGTAGGTGGTCTATTTGTGCTTATTATGTTCAGTGATCAAATATTGGAAGATAAGGATATAGCCAAAAATGCGCTGATACTTCTTAATGAGTTTGATGATGTTTTACCGAAAGAGATGCCTCATGGTTTACCTCCACTTAGAGGAATTGAGCATGGTATTGATCTCCAACCAAGGGCTATACTACCTAATCGACCTCCTTATCGGATGAATCCAGAAACCAAAAACTCAAAACCCAAAGTTCAAAAACCAAAACTGATAACCTGGTTCCAAAAACCAGAAACCCAAAACCTGAAACTCGAACATCGAAACCTAAAACCCAAACGTTGAACCTGAAACCAGAAATTTGAAACCCAAACCTGAACACTAAAACCTGAACCCCGAAACTCGAAACCCGAATTTAAACCTTCAACCTTTAACTCGAAAAACAAACTTGAAACCCGTAGACCTAAAACTTGAACCCCAAACCCTAAACAAGACTCTCGAAACCTCAAACTCGAAAGCCCAAACCCGAACCATAAATTTGAAACCCGAAACAAAAATTTTTAACCTTGATAACTGAAAACTTGAACCCCAAACCCCAAACCCTAAACCCAACTCCCAAAACCTAAAACCTGAAATCTAAAACCTAAAACCCAAAACTCAAAACCTGAGCCAAAATTCAAACCTCAAAACAAAAAACCAAAACCCTGAACCAAAAATGCAAACCATAAACTCCGAAGCCCAAAAAAAAACCCAAACCCTATAAAGAAAAAAGTAAAACCTAAAACTCAAAACTCAAATTCCGAAAGCCGTCAAACGAACCATGAATTTGAAACCAAACACTTGAGACCAAGAACCCAAACCCTTAAACCTAAAACCCAAACCCCAAAACCTAATACCCATAACCTAAAACCTGAAACCCACTATCAAAAACTTAAAACAGAAAACCAAAATTTTCAAACCCAAAACTCGAAACCCAAAACCCGAAACCTGAAAGTCGTTATCAAAAACTTAAGACAGAAAATAAAAACCTTGAAACCCAAAACTCAAAACCCAAAACCCGAAACCTGAAAGCCGTTATCAAAAACTTAACACAGAAAATAAAAACCTTGAAACCCAAAACTCGAAACCCAAAACCTAAAACCCAAAACCTAAAACTTGAAACCCAAAACCAAAAACCCAAAACCTAAACACGAAAATCCAAAACATAAAACCTGAAACCCGAAACCAACATCCCAAAACACAAAATGCAAAACGAAAACAAGAAACCCAAAACTTAAAACTCAAACCCAAAACCTGAAACCTAAACCTTGAAAACTTAAACCCGTAACTTGAATCACAAAACAAGAAACCCAACACCCAAAACTCGAACCTCGATACCCAAAACCCAAACCTAAACTCAAAACCCAAAACTTGAAACCTTGAACCTGATCAATTTAACTTTAAACCTGAAACCCAAAAACTGAATTTAAACTACAAACCAAACCCAGAATCTCAAACCCAAAATCCAAAACCCAAACTTTGAACGGTGAGACAAAAAATTGAAACCCTAAACAAGAAATATGAAACCTACAAACAAAAATATGAAACCCGAAACTCAAAACCCGAACCCCAAAACCTAAAACCTAAAACATAAAACTCAAACCTTGAAACCAAAAACCCAAACTTTGACCCTAAACTCAAAAATCGAAACACAAAACTCAAAAGCAAAAACCTAAAACCCGAATCTCGTAACACAAAACCTAAAACTTGAAACCTAAAACTCGAAACTTGAAACCCAAAGCCCAAAACCTAAAAACTATATCCCGAACCCAAAACCCAATGCCCTAACTTAAACCTCAAAACCCAAAACCCAAACCCTAAACCTAAAACCCAAAACTTGAAACACAAAAACTAAACCACGATACCCAAAACTTGAAACTCAAAACACGTAAACCCCATACCCAAACCCTGAACCCCTACCAAAAACTCAAAACAAGAAAGTCAAAAGTCAAAACTCGAAAAAAAAAACCTAAAACCAAAACCCAAAACTTAAGGTTATGGCTTTGGGCTAGGTTTTCGGGCTTTAAGGTTAGGGATTAGGACTTATGATTTAGGCTTATGGTTTTGGGCTTAGGGATTAAGGAATAAGGCTTTGGCTTCAGTATTAAAGGCTAAGAGCTTAGGGCTTTGGGATTTGGTGTTAGGGGTTATGGCTTGGGGCTTAAGCTTAAGGCTTAAGGTTTGGGGCTTGTGGCTTTTACTACATTCTTAGGACTTAGGGCTAAGGGCTTTTGGCTAAAAAACAAAAAGGTTTAAGGCTTAGGGCTTAGGGCTTTGAGCCTAGGGCATAGGGGATAAAGCTTAGGGCTTAGGTGCTTAGGACTTAAGGTTTTGGGCTTAGTTGTTTGTATTTTGTGTTGAGGGCTTAGGACTTTGAACTTTGATCTTAGACCTTTGGGCTTTGGGCTTAGGGCTTAGGTGTATGGCTTAGGAATTTTAGCATAGGATTTAGGTGTTTATGATTATGGATTAAGGCTTATGGCTTTAAACCTTACGACTTTCGAGATTAGGGCTTTGGCTTAGGGATTGGGTCTTAAAGCTTTGGGCTATTGATTATGGTTTTGGGAAGAAGGTTAGGGCCTATGTATAAGGGCCTAATTCTTAGGGGTAGGAATTATAGCTTGAGCTTTTGGCTTTGTGCTTAGGGCTTAGGGACTAAAGATTAAAACCTTGGGCTTTAGGGTCAAGGGTTTGGGCTTCGGAGTTAGGAATTAGAGCTTAGGGCTTAGGGCTTTTTGCTATGTGCTTTGGGCTTAGAACTTTAAACTTTTGGCTTAGCACATAAGGCTTTAGGCATTGGGCTTTTGTTGAGGGCTTCGGGCATAGGGTTTGAGCTTACGCCTTAAGGCTTAGGGCTTAAGACTTTAGGTTTAGAGCTTAATGCTTACATCTTAGTGATGATGTGCCACGGATGGCACCACTCGATTGATGAAGCAAACTATTTTTCTGATGAGTTTGTTATTTTTGTAGGAGGCTCTTTTCATAAAAGGCATATCAAGAAGCCAATTATGAAGGGGAAAACATGCTTCCTTTTTGACAACTCTTTTGCATCCGTGGCATGGAAGGGTGATCCAAACCACCTAGGTGATGATAGCACCACTTTTGGTTTCGGCCCAGGATGACCTCCGGGGCTTGTGCGGCTGTTTTGAACACATTCCAGACCTGATTTGGCCAAGCTAGCTTCTACAAATATGTGGCCAACATCCTAAGGTTTCCAGAATGTGGCGGAGTATAAAAATTGGATAACAATTGCCCAGCCAACGAATGCCATTACAGAGGCATCCAGAAGATGGAGCGGCCCGGGAGCATCCAACCCATGGTGGCCGATCCATGGCCATGTTTGGGCCCAACGGAAAGGAAGGCCCAATTAGATCATTTTACACCATTGGAGCAGCAGCTAGCAGCCCATGGAAGTGCCCAACCATTATGCCCAACTCTCTTGATAAAGAACTTCCCAAGCATTGCATACATTGGGAGATTGAAGAGGAGAACTCCGAAGTTCATAGCCTATCTTACCAAGACAAAGACCAAGCAACAACTCACGTGGAACTCCAAGTTATTCTTAAAGAAGATGATCCATTCATGCAGCAAGGACAAGGACAAGTCTAAGGATGGGAGAGCATGGGAGNTTGTTTTCTGCCAATTTTTACATTCCCAGGTTGCCTGCATTTGAAGTTGTGCAGAAATCTTTACCCCTCCACGTCACTGTTTTCTGTTTTGTGTCTGTTTGTACACTCAAAAGTATTCCCGTGCCATTTTAAGTCCTCACGTGTTTTCAAGCTGCAAATTTGGCCCAGCTTAGTCCACTTCCTAAAGTTTCATTTGGCTGAGTTTATTTGACTTAATCCTGTATGCATTTGGAACATTAACCGTTACACCTCACTGTTTCTGTCTTGGACTTTCTCCTTGGCAGATTACCCATGTGTCTTCTTTCTCCCGACACTTCTCATAACCCCGAGCGTGTCAAGTGATTAGGTATTAAGGCTTAGGGCTTAGAATTTAGGGGTTTCAGATTCAGGATTTGCGCTTAGGGCTTAGAGCTTGGAGGTTAGGGCTAAGGGCTTACGTCTTCGGGTTGATAGCTTAGGGCTTAGGGCTTACAACTTACGGCTTAGGGCTTAGAGCTTAGGACTTAGGACTTAGGACTTAGGGCTTAGGCCTTAAGGCTTAGGCCTTATGGCTTAGCACTTAGAGCTTACAGCTTAAAACTTAGGATTTAGGGCTTTAGGCTTTTTCTATTGGCTAATTGTTATGGACTTTGGGCTTTCGGCTTAGGTCTAAGGGCTTTGGCCTTAACAATTAGGGCTTCGATATAAAGGTTTAGACTTAGAGATTTGGGCTTAGGAGCTAGGGCTTAAGGCTTAGGGCTTTAACTTTGGGCAAGGCCCAAATAATATAAGCTTAGGTTTTAGTGGTTCAGGCGTAAGGTTTTATGCTTATGGCTTAGACCTTAGGGCTTTGAACATTTGTCTTAAGGCATTAGGTTAAAGGCTGTGAAGTTTGAGCTTAGGGTTTTGGACTTTAGGCTTAGGCCTTAGGCCTCAGGGATTTAAGCTTAAGATTTATGGCATACGGTGTAGGTTTATGGTGTAGGCGTTTTGGGCATTGGGCTTAGGTCTAAGTGCTTAGGGCTTACGCCTAAGGTATTTGGGCTTAGGGCTAAGGGCTTTAGGCTTAAGGCTAAGGGCTTTTGGCTAAAGTCTTAGTTGTTTGGGCTTAGAACTTTGGACTTTGGGCTAAGGCTTTTGGCCTAAGTGTTTACAATTAGTGACTTAGGGGGTAAAGATTAGGGCCTAGAAATTAGGGCTTAGGCTTTAGGCTTATGGCTTAAGGCTTAGGACTTAGGGTTTTGGGATTAGTGCTTAGAGCTTAGAGCTTAGAGCTTTGGGCTTAGGTGTCAAGCATTTGGGCATAGTGCATAGGATTTAGGGTTTTGGGCTTAGAGCTTGATGTTTAGGCTTTGGGCTTAAGGTTTTAGGCTCAATGCTTGAGGTCTTAGGGTCTCAAACATTAAAATGAGAGTTTAGGTCTTAGGTCTGAGGCATATGCCTTATGAATTAGGGTACGTGATATAGGGGTTTGAAGGAATTAGGGCTTAGGGCTTTGCGTTTGCGACTTTTGGCTAAAGCCTTATAGCTTTGTTCTTAGGGCTAGGGATTAGAGCTTTGGCTTTAGACTTAGGGATTAGGTTTTGGTGAATTGGGCTAAAGGTTTTGGAGTTAGGGCTTAGGGCTTAGGGCTTATGTATTAGGGCCTAATGCTTAGGGCTAAGGATTAGAGCTTGGGCTTTAGACTTTGTGCTTAGGACTTTAGGCTTATGGATTAGTGCTTTGGGCATTGGGCTTTTGACTTTGGGGTTAGGGCTTTAGGCTTTCTAGTTAGGAATTTGGGATGTTTGTGTTTTGAGCTTAGGTCTTTAAGCATTGGTGTTATGGCTTAGCGCTTAGGGCTTTCGGAATAGAGCTTAGGGTTAGGGCTTAAGGCATAGGATTTTGGGTTATAGCTTAGTGCTTAGGGCTTAGGACTTAAGTATTAGGGCGTAGGGTTTAGGGCTTTAGGATTAGGTCTTAAGGCTAAGGGCTTAGGACTTAGCGCTTTGGGCTTAGTGCTTTGGAATTTGGGCTTAGGGCATTGGCTTTGGGCTTAGGGTGTGAGCTTTGCGCTTAGGGTTTTGGGTTTAAGGTTTGTGATTTTAGGCTTAGGGCTTCGGGATTTAGGTTTATGATTTTGGGGTTAGGCCTTCGTGCATTTTTCATAGGGCTTAGGGTTAGGGCTAAGTGCTTTTGGCTTAGAGCTAAGGGATTTGGGTTTAGAATTCATGGCTTTGGCCTATGGGTTTTGGGTTTAGTGCTTAGAATTTTAAGCATAGGGTTTAGGGATTTAAATTTTGAGCTTAGAGCTTTGGGCTTAGAGCTTGGGCTTAGGGCTTAGCCATATGGTTTAGGAATTATGACATAGGATGTAGGGGTTTAGGACTAGGGATTAGGGCTTAGGGCTTTCGACTTCTGGCTTAAGGCTTATGGTATTTGGCTTAAGGCTTAGGCATTTGGGCTAAAGATTTTGGTTTTGGGGTTACGGCTTAGTGCTTATTACTAGGGCTTAGTGCCAAGGGCTACATATTAGAGCTTGAGCTTTGCGCTTTGTGCTTAGGCTTTGGGATTAGGGGTTAGAGCTTTGGACTTTTGGATTTGAGGTTAGGGCTTCGGGCATATGGGATTTGGGTTTACGGCTTATGGCTTAGGGCTTAGGACTTTACAAATAGGGCTTAGGGCTTAGGGATTAGGTCTCTAAGGTTAGAGCTGATGATTTAGGAATTTGGGCTTTGTGCATCGGGCTTAGGTTTAAGGCTTAGGGCTTAGGACAATGGGATTTTTGGCTTTGGGCATCAAGCTTAAAGCTTAGGGCCTTTGGGATTAGTATTTCTGGCATAAAGCTTTGGGATTAGGTGTCAGTTGTTAGGGCTTAAGACTTATAAATTAGGGCTTTGGGCTTAGGGTTTAGAATTTTGGTCTTAGGCCCTAGGGCTTTATCCTTGGGCTGAGAGCATAGGGCTTAGGGTTTCTAGATTAGGGCTCATGTATTAGGGCTTTGGGGTTAGGGCTTTTGAGTTATGGCTTTGGGCTTAAGTTTTATGGCTAAGTGCTCAGGGCTTATGGCTAAGGGTTTAGGGCTTTAGGCTAAGGGTTTTGGGATAAATTCTTATGGTTTTGGGCTTTAGGGTTAAGGCTTTTAACTTTGGACTTATGGCTTAGGGCTTTGGGCTAACAGCTTAAAACATAGAGGTTTGGGCTTTGGGATTATGGCTTTAGAATTTTGGCTTAGCGCTTAGTGCATAAGAGTTAGGACTTTGGGTTTAGGACTTACCGCTTTGGGATTATGTCTTATGGTTTTGGGATATGGCATTGAACTTTGGGCGTATGACTTAGTGCTTGAGATAACAACTTATGACATAGATGTTTGGGCTTATGGCTTTGGGATTTGGGTTTAGGGCTTAGGGCTTAGGACTTTGGGCTTTAGGCTCAGCGATTTAGACTCAGAGCTTTAGGCTTTTAGTTTAAGGCTTTGGGCTTAAGGCTTAAGGCTTTTTGCTTAGGACTTACGACTTAGGACTTTCACCTCATGAACTTGCACTTAGGGTTTAGGGTTTTGTGCTTTGGGCTTACGACTAAGGAATTAGGGCTTCGAGCGTAAAGTTTAGGGGTTTGACTAAAGTGTTAGCGCTTAGTGCTTAAGTCCAAGGGCTTTGGCCTTGACTCTTAAAAATTAGGGTAAGGGCTTTAGCACTTAGTGATTAACGCTTAGGTTGCTGGGTTTATGGCTCAGGGCTTAGACCTTTTGGCGTAGGGCTTAGGCTTTGAACTTTGGTCTTGGGGCTTTAGGCTTAGGGCTTACTGCTTAAGACTTACGACATAGGACTTAGTGCTTAAGGCTTACTGCTTAAGACTTAGGGCATAGGGTTTAGTGCTTAGGTCTTTGGGCTTAGCGATTAGAACTTAAAACTTTGGGCTTTGGATTTAATGCTTTTGGATTTGGGCTTTGGGCTTTGAGCTTGAGGCGTATGACTTTGGGCTTTTGCCTTAGGGATTAGGGCTTATGGTCTGAGGTTTTGTGCTTTCGGCTTACGACTTAAGTCTTAAGTCTTTGGAATTAGAGCTTTGAACCTAGAGCTTTAGGTTTATGGCTTTGGGCTTTTGAAGTAGAGCTTATGGCTTTAAGCTAAGTGCTTTGAGCTTAGGCTTAGGGATTATGACTTAGGGCTTAGGGTTTAGGTTTTTGAGCTAAGGGCTTTGAGCTTATGGTTTAAGGCTTTGGTTTTTTATGTTAAGGCGTAAGGCTTTAAACTTTGGGCTTAGGCTTTGGACTAACCGCTTATGACATAGAGGTTTGGCTTTAGGCCTTCGGGCTTTCTTATTCATGCTTACAGCTTAAGACTTTGGTCTAAGGTATTTGGGCTTAGGGATTTCTGCTTTGTTCTTTGGACTTTAGGCTTAGCACTCAAAGGCTCATGGGTTAGGGCTTTTAGGATTTAGGCTTAGTGCGTTAGGCTTTGGACTTACGTTTTATAGCTTTTGGCTTTGGGCTTTGGGCTTAGGGATTAGATCTTACAACTTAGGGATTAGTGGTAAAGGATTAGGACTTTGGCCTTTTGGCTTAGCTGCGAGGCGTTATGGCTTTGGGCTTAGGACTTTAAGCTTAGGGCTTAGGGCTTAGGGCTTTTGGCTTTTGGCTTTGGGATAAGGTATTAGGGCTAAGGGATTAGTGTTGTGGCTTTGTCTTTTGGGCTTAGAAATTAAGGCATTGGGCTTGGGTCTTAGAGTTTAGGCTTTTGGGCTAAGGGCTTTGGTTTTTTGGCTTATTGCTCAAGGCTTTGAATTCTGGCTTAAGGCTTAGGCTTTGGACTAACAATTGACGACATAAAGGTTTCGGTTTAGGCCTTTGGGCTTCCTTATTTAGGCTAACAACTTAGCACTTTGGTCTTAGGGCTTTGTGCTTTGGACTTTTGGCCTAGCAGTAAAGCTTATGGGTTAGGGCATTGCGATTTGGGCTTGGTGCATCATGCTTTGTGCTTTTGTCTTATAGTTTTCAGCTTTGGGCTTGATGATTAGGTCTTACAACTCAGGGATTAGTAGTAAAGGCTTAGGACTTTGGGCTTTGAACTTAGCTGTTAGGGGTTTTTGCTTAGGGCATACGACTTACGGCTTTGGGCTTTTGGACTTTGGACTTAGGGCTTAGGGCTTATGGCTTAGGGATTATGGCTTTAGCTTAGACATTAGGACTAAAGGATTAGGGCTTATGGCTTAGTGCTTTGGCCTTAGGGTTCATTGCAATGGGCTCAGGGCTTAAGGCTTGGCCTTTACCACTTTGGGATTTGGCTTTTTTTTTTTTGCATAGGGCCTTGGGCTTATGGCTTTGGCCTTAGGGATTCGGGCTTATGGATTAAAACTTAGGCTTAAAGCTTTCGGGTTTTCCTTAGGAATTAGGTCTTCGGATGTGGGGATTCGGATTAAGGGCTTTTCACTTACGGCTTTGGGGTTTTTTTTATTGAGGATTAGGGGTTTAGACTTAGGGCTTTGGGCGTGGGACTCTAGGATTAAGCTTAGGGCTTTGAGCTTAGGTCTTAGGGCTTTGATCTTTGGGCTTAAGGCTTAGTCCTTAGGGATAATTACTTAAGACTTAGGGAATAGGGCATAGGACTTTGGGTTTTGGTCTTCGGGCTTACGACTTATGGCTTTTGTCTAAGGGCTTAGGCCTAAGGGCTTCGGTCTTAGATGTTAGGACATAGGGCTTAGGTTTTAGGACTTTGGATTTTGGGTCTAAGGCCTTTGGCTTATGGCTTAGGCCTTAGTCTTTTTTATTATGGTTTAGTGCATAGGGCCTTGGGCTTAGGGCTTTAGGATTAAGGGCCTTTCTGTTTACTGCCTTGGGCCTTGTTGTAAGGGCTTGTTCTCTTGAGGCTTTGGACTTAGGGTTTAGGGCTTTGTGATTAGGTCTTAGAGCTTAAGGATTAGCACATAGGGATTAGGGCATAGGTTTTTAAGGTTTAGGGTTTAAGGCTTAAGCTTAGGGCTTAGGGCTTAGGGCTTAGGGTTTCAAGCCTACGACTATAGCTTTAGGGCTTTAGGCCTTTGGGCTTAGGACTACGGATTAGGGGTTACGGCTAAGGGCTTTGGGCTTAAAGGTAAGTGTGTTGGGCTTTGGGCTTATGAATTTTGGCTTTGAGTTTCGGGCTTAGAGATTACAGCTTAGGGCTTTCAGCTTAAGGATTAGGGCTTAGGGCTTTGGGATTTAGTCTTAGGTTTCAAGTGTTAGGGCCTAGGGCGTAAGACTTAGGGCTTTGGGCTGAGGGTTTATCACTTTGGGCTTTGGGATTAAGGCTTAGGGATTCGAGGTTAGTGCTCATAGCTTTGTGCATAGGCTTTATGCTTAGGTATTATGACTAAGGGATTATGGCTGATGGCTTAAGGCGTAGGGCTTAGGCTTCAGGGATTAGTAGTAAAGGCTTAGGACTTTGGGCTTTGAACTTAGCTGTTAGGGGTTTTTGCTTAGGGCATACGACTTACGGCTTTGGGCTTTTGGACTTTGGACTTAGGGCTTAGGGCTTATGTGTAACACCCAACTTTGTTCAAGAGCTTTAAGTCTAAAGTTATCATGTGTTGAGCATTAAGAT
>QAOC01040274.1:192756-204232 GCA_003255005.1 Begonia fuchsioides | reverse complement strand
AACCTAATCCCCCCCCTTTAGGTTAAACACGATCCTACAACTAAGCCTTAGTTGAGCCTCCCTCCACCTCCGTTGGACCAAGGTGAGTCTGAACATCCCATAGCCATCATCCATCCATCGGCCTTTTGGCCATTTTGTGCTGTGTTCGAAAACTGCCCACCCGAGAACCCTCAAGGTCCTCAATTTATCCACCCCGTGCCAATTTGTGATTCCCATGTGCTAATTTTATGAAATTTGGTTTGTGAGTTCCACATTCACATCTGGAAATATTTGTTTTTGCATATCACTCCTAGATTTCATCAATTAGAAGTTGTGCACGTTCCTTTATCCACCTTTCTAGTGAATCACTCAATTCAGACCCATTCTGTTGACCTAATTCCAAATTTCCATAACTTGTAATCCAAACGTGATTTTTCCTCCAAAAACCTACCATTCTCTCCCCCCTTCATTGAAGTTATTTTCTGCCAATTTTCTGATTCCCAGATTACCCACATCGACAGTTGTGCAGAGGTCTTTCCATACCTTCTGCACTGCCTAAGACAGTTTTGTCTGTTTGTGAACCAGAAAGTCACCCCGTGCCATTTTAAGTTATCCACGTGCTTTCACTCTGAAATTTTAACCAAAGTTAGCCCATTCCCTTAAGTTTCAGTCCGATAAAATATTAGCCAAAAACGCACGAGTCCATTTGTGGGTTCGTCCAGTATTCTCCCCTGTTTCTGCTGACCCTAATGTTCTCGGCAGATTAGAATTGCTTGTTTTCCTTTGCCTTATCTCTCCCGACACCTCTCCTATCCCCGAGAGTGTCAGAAAGGTAATTGAAGATCCCATGTCGAGATCCTCGTATCCACCGTACTTCGGAGTAGAGAGCCGAGTGATCGGTTAACTACTTTTGTTTGGCCGTCGGTTTGCGGGTGGAAAGCCGTGCTAAAAAGAAGCTTGGTGCCGAGACGTGCCCATAAAGTCCTCCAAAAAGTGCTAAGGAATTTACCATCACGATCGGACACAATGGCGAGAGGCATGCTGACACACTCGGGGTTATGAGAAGTGTCGGGAGAAAGAAGACACAAGGGTAATCTGCCAAGGAGAAAGTCCAAGACAGAAACAGTGAGGTGTAACGGTTAATGTTCCAAATGCATACAAGATTAAGTCAAATAAACTCAGCCAAATGAAACTTTAGGAAGTTTACTAAGCTGGGCCAAATTTTCAGCTTTAAAACACGTGAGGACTTAAAATGGCACGGGAATACTTTTGAGTGTACAAACATACACAAAACAGAAAACAGTGACGTGGAAGGGTAAATATTTCTGCACAACTTCAAATGCAGGCAACCTGGGAATGTAAAAATTGGCAGAAAACAACTTCAATGAAAGGGAAAGAAAATGCAAGTGCTTCGATGAAAAAACATACGGTAGGTTAGGAGATATGTAGGTTGGAAAATGGATGGACAGAAACTGTTCGATTTCGGGAACTCGGGCAGAATGAGGGGGAAGTTGTAAGTACAACTTTTGATGGGTGAAGGGTTTTGGTAAAAGGAAAGAACATAAATTTCAGGCCATGAAAGAAGAATTCACAACCAAAAATTTAGGGTTTTTACTCACGAAAAATAGAAAATGACACAGAGTGGACTTTTAGTGCACGAAATCCACTCGGGTAGAAATAAAAACAGCAACCAACACACAAGCAACAACACAATCACAATAACAAACGGAAGGTTAGCTATGGGACTTCCAAACTCGCCTTTGATCCTAAACAAGTGAGGAAGGGAGATTGGAATAGGGCTTAGTGGCTCTAGCAAGGCACCAACACCGTTACAAACCAAAGATCAAGGATATTACTCACCTTGAATTTGCTTTGCCGTGAGAGAAAATGGGGAGAGCTTCAAGCTTCAACATTCAACATTTTCTACTCTGAAAAATGCTGAGAAAGGGAGGTTAAATCCCTCCTTCCCACGAGCTACAAAGGGGCATAATGGCCTCCTACAAACCTAAGCAAATCACCATTAAAGAGGGATGGCAAGTGGGGGCCACAAAGACTTCTCCACCAAAAGAGAGGCATGGGCAGCTAAAACGTGGCTGCAACCCATCCTAATACAACCTAATGATGTGCCCGGGACCCACCCACAACCGGAAGGAGCAACAACTCGAAGCTGTGAAAGACATTTAGCTAATATGTTTGTTGATTTTGCAGGTACATTTTCCCCTACATTGGAGCTCCTAGATATTTCTTCACATCATGATCAAGAACTCCCCAAACATTGCTTACAATGGAAGTATAAAGAAGAGATGAAGTTAGCCGAAAATCCAAGATCTTCCTTGCCAAGTTCACCACCCGGGACAAAACTACACTCGGTTTCGAGGACAATGGAGACCGTATGCACCACTACTTGGTGAGATGAAGTCTTCCAAGGAATGACCAAGTAATGTTTGATTTTGTGTTTGTAAAATACTAAAATATTTGGGATGTTTTGATGTAGACAAATTGGTTCGGTTTGAAAAAATAAAAATAAAAAAAAATAAAAAATAGAATAGAAGAAATTTGCAGAAGCCAAGTGCTCTCAATCTCCATTCCTTTCTCACGGCAATTCAAGGTTTTGGTGAGTAATATCCTCAACCTTCTCTTGTCTTGGTGTTGGTGATCTTGCTAGGGTCATTAAACCTTATTTCAACCTCCCTTCCTCACTTGTTAGGATCAAAAGGCGAGTTTGGAACCCCCATAGCCTACCTTCCATTTGTGTTTTCATTTTTTTGTGTTGGTTGTGTTGTTTGCTGTTTTTGAACCTTCCCGAGTGGACTTTGAACTCCAACAGTCCATTCCGTGCCATTTTCTGTTCCCGTGAGCATAAGCCCCAAATTTCTAGCACTGAGTCCCACCTTCATGGCCTGAAACATTGGTTCTTTCCGTTTAGCCAAAGCCACCCCTCTTTAAAAGTTATGCTTGTGTTTTCCCACTGCTTCCTACCCGAGTTCCTGAAATTGGGCAATTCTGTCCATTAATTTTCTATCCAGCATAACTCCTAGCCTACTCATGCTTTTTCTGTGAAACCACTTGCATTGTCTTCCCCTTTGATTGAAGTTGTTGTCTTCTTATTTTTACGATCCCAGACTCCCTGCATTGGAAGTTGTGTAGAAGTTTCTCCATCACCCCTGCACTGTTTTCTTCCTGTTTGTCTGTTTGTGCATCTGAAAGTGTCTTCGTGTATTTTAATGTTCCGCAAGTGCTTGTAAGCTGCAATTTGGGTCAAACTTAGTCCACGCCCTTAAGTTTAATTTGGCTGAGTTTTATAACCTAAACCTTTATGCGTTTGGAGAACTAAGCGTTGCACTCCGCTGTTCTGCCTTACTCCCTCTCCTTCCGGGCAGATTGCAATCTTCACCCTTATTTCCGGCATCTCCGCATTTTGGAGCGTGTCACCTAACCTCCCACTTGCAGCCACTACACTAAACAACAAACATCAAAAAAATAAACAACACATTCTTGCATGGTTTTCACGTGAAAACCCAAAAACCTAATAGATGGGCCAAACCCATGATGGATTGTCCATAAGCAAATGGACTTGAACACTTCTATCTTTTGGGCTAATGGTTGGGCACTTCCATGGGCTGCTAGCTACTGCTCCCATGAAGGACAAAGATGAAATTCAGCCTTCCTTTCCGTTGGGGCCAAACATGGCCATGGATCAGCCACCATGGGTTGGATGCTCTTGGGCCGCTCCATCTTCTGGAGGCCTCTGTAATGGCGATCGTTGGGTTGGTAGTTGTTGTCCACAGTTTATGCTCTGCCCCATTCCATAAACCTTTAGATGTGGGCCACATTTTTTTAGAAGCACGTTTTTCGAAAACAGGTCCGGAAGGTGGTCGAAACGGCTGCACAAGCCTCGAAGGTCAGCTTGGGCCGAAACAAGAAATGTTGTTTTTATCACCATGGATGTTTTGATCACCCTTCCATGCCATGGGTACACTAAGTACCCTTACATGTGCACAAATTTAAGCTACTAATTATCCTCCTAATTATTACATAAAACTAACTAAAATATTACACAAAGTTGTCAAAAGGAAAACATGCTTTCCCCTTCATGTTTTGGTGATTTGGGGCCACCTTAATGTGCCACCTTAATGTGCCACCCTTGAACTCCTCTTCCTTCATCAAGTGTGGTTGGCCCATGAAATGCATCAACCCCACTTGACAACTAGGGCTCACCATGCCCTTCATCTTTGGCTTCTTGATTAAACCTTTATAAAACAAGCTTCCTACAAAACCAACAAACTCATTAGAAAATAGTTTGCTTCCGCTTCTAGATGTGCTAATCCGTGGCACATCATCCCCTCCGGGTGAATGAGGATTTGCCCTCAAATCCATAGGCTGCTCCTCCTCATCCTCGTAATCCTCATCATCATCGACATAAGAAGATAGACAACGAATGTATAAAATGGCTGCAATTCCAAATTTTCCGGGTAACTCAAGCTTGAAGGAATTTTGAGTAACATTCTCCAAAATCTTGAAAGGACCTTCACCTTTAGGATCTATCTTTGAACACCTTTGTTTCGTAAACATCTTCCTCTCTAGGCTAAGCCAAACCAAATCTCTTACCTTGAACTTTACCTTCTTTCTTCCTCGGTTAGCATGCTCGGTAGAAGATTTGGTGTCTCTTTGCATAGCTTCACATCCATAGTTATGTGTCATCTTTACTAGCTCGAACTTCTTGGCTCCATTCAGGTCAAGGAACTCAATGTCGTGATAACTCTTCTCCCAATGGGGCCAAGCGATCATCCACATCTTAAATGAAGCTTGTAGCAAAAATACTCTCGGGTTTCATGCCAAAAACTTGAGATAGAAACAAAGAATATCCAAAAATATAATGGTCATACTTGGCCTCAACAAATGAATAACTTCCAAAGCTTAAGACCTCATTAAGCTTAACACCATCAATTAAAATGTACGGTTTTGAAAACTCATTGAAATGAAATGAGACAAGCCACGGGTCATCAATAGTAAAGGCATCAACATACATGCTACAATGTTCATTTCTAAGGTGGGGTATATCCAATATTCCTTTAGCACTAAAATAAGGCATCACAAGCTCATTATCTCCAATTGAGGAATCTTGAACCACCAAATTAGCATGATTAACTTCTATAATAAAATTTTCCTTCAAAAACTTCAGATCAATACCATTAAAATATCCACGTCCACTGAAACCAATATGATGAAGGTAACTAAGCACTTGGTTAAATAGATCATACCTTTCGGCCACAACCTTGTGCGGTTTGGCCATGTCATCCTCAAGGTCTACTTGGATACAATGGTATTTCATTATAAACTCTTCAAAATCATTTGTCCCTTCCATGCAAGGATGAGATGTTGCTGCCAATGAAGGGTTGTCTATGATCTCTTCTTTGTTAGGCTCATGAAGATTCTCAAAGATATCATTAGAGTTGTCGGATTCCGGGGAAAAATTATTTTCCTCAAAACCGACAACATCATCCACTTGTTCGGTTTGTACCTCAACAATTTCTTCCACTTTTTGTTGGAGAGAAGCAGCATAACTTTTATTCAACTTGTGAAGATCTTGACGAAGTTCCAACACAAGGAGCTTGAGTTCCTCCAACGATTCCTAATAGTCCAATTCAAGGTAATCCGAGTAGTGGCTTTTTGCTGCTCGGTTTGATCTCGAATGTGGTGCAACTAGTGAATACATATTATCAAAATAAAACAACAAAAATACAGAGGCAAAAAGAAAGTTGGAAAGGGATATTTGTCTCTGATACCAAATGACACGCTCGGGGTTATGAGAAGTGTCGGGAGAAAGAAGACACAAGGGTAATCTGCCAAGGAGAAAGTCCAAGACAGAAACAGTGAGGTGTAACGGTTAATGTTCCAAATGCATACAAGATTAAGTCAAATAAACTCAGCCAAATGAAACTTTAGGAAGTTTACTAAGCTGGGCCAAATTTTCAGCTTTAAAACACGTGAGGACTTAAAATGGCACGGGAATACTTTTGAGTGTACAAACAGACACAAAACAGAAAACAGTGACGTGGAGGGGTAAAGATTTCTGTACAACTTCAAATGCAGGCAACCTGGGAATGTAAAAATTGGCAGAAAACAACTTCAATGAAAGGGAAAGAAAATGCAAGTGGTTTGATGAAAAACTACACGGTAGGTTAGGAGATATGTAGGTTGGAAAATGGATGGACAGAAACTGTTCGATTTCGGGAACTCGGGCAGAATGAGGGGGAAGTTGTAAGTACAACTTTTGATGGGCGAATGGTTTTGGTAAAAGGAAAGAACAGAAATTTCAGGCCATGAAAGAAGAATTAACAATAAAAAATTTAGGGTTTTTACTCACGAAAAATAGAAAATGACACAGAGTGGACTTTTAGTGCACGAAATCCACTCGGGTAGAAATAAAAACAGCAACCAACACACAAGCAACAACACAATCACAATAACAAACGGAAGGTTAGCTATGGGACTTCGAAACTAGCCTTTGATCCTAAACAAGTGAGGAAGGGAGATTGGAATAGGGCTTAGTGGCTCTAGCAAAGCACCAACACCGTTCCAAACCAAAGATCAAGGATATTACTCACCTTGAATTTGCTTTGCCGTGAGAGAAAATGGGGAGAGCTTCAAGCTTCAACATTCAACATTTTCTACTCTGCAAAATGCTGAGAAAGGGAGGTTAAAACCCTCATTCCCACGAGCTACAAAGGGGCATAATGGCCTCCTACAAACCTAAGCAAATCACCATTAAAGAGGGATGGGAAGTGGGGGCCACAAAGACTTCTCCACCAAAAGAGAGGCATGGGCAGCTAAAACATGGCTGCAACCCATCCTAATACAACCTAACCTCCCACTTGCAGCCACTACACTAAACAACAAACATCAAAAAAATAAACAACACATTCTTGCATGGTTTTCACGTGAAAAACCAAAAACCTAATAGATGGGCCAAACCCATGATGGATTGTCCATAATCAAATGGACTTGAACACTTGTATCTTTTGGGCTAATGGTTGGGCACTTCCATGGGCTGCTAGCTACTGCTCCCATGAAGGACAAAGATGAAATTCAGCCTTCCTTTCCGTTGGGGCCAAACATGGCCATGGATCAGCCACCATGGGTTGGATGCTCTTGGGCCGCTCCATCTTCTGGAGGCCTCTGTAATGGCGATCGTTGGGTTAGTAGTTGTTGTCCACAGTTTATGCTCTGCCCCATTCCATAAACCTTTAGATGTGGGCCACCTTTTTTTAGAAGCACGTTTTTCCAAAACAGGTCCGGAAGGTGGTCGAATTGGCTGCACAAGCCTCGAAGGTCAGCCTGGGCCGAAACCAGAAATGTTGTTTTTATCACCATGGATGTTTTGATCACCCTTTCATGCCATGGGTACACTAAGTACCCTTACATGTGCACAAATTTAAGCTACTAATTATCCTCCTAATTATTACATAAAACTAACTAAAATATTACACAAAGTTGTCAAAAGGAAAACATGCTTTCCCCTTCATGTTTTGGTGATTTGGGGCCACCTTAATGTGCCACCCTTGAACTCCTCTTCCTTCATCAAGTGTGGTTGGCCCATGAAATGCATCAACCCCACTTGACAACTAGGGCTCACCATGCCCTTCATCTTTGGCTTCTTGATTAAACCTTTATAAAACAAGCTTCCTACAAAACCAACAAACTCATTAGAAAATAGTTTGCTTCTGCTTCTAGATGTGCTAATCCGTGGCACATCACATGCCGTGTAGCCGGACGATTTCTTTGAAAAAGAGATCAGCTATGACGGTAGCCTTGGCAGTTTTGGCACATGCCACAAAGTGCGCCATCTTCGAAAATCGGTCGACCACCACCATAATAGAATCTTTGCCTCGGCTTGTACGTGGGAGGCCGAGAACAAAATCCATGCTAACATCGTGCCATGGGTGGTCGGGTACCGGTAAGGGTAAGTAAAGGCCTTGGGGTCGCGTCCGGGTCTTGGCCTTCTCGCCAAAGTGTCCCGCTAGACCGCCTCTGTGAGCCTCGGTAATGATAGACTCCCGGATGCTTCCTCTCGGGATGCATATTCGTCCTCCTCGGAACAAATAACCATCGTTCACGTGATAGCCAACCAATTCACCCTTGGCAGCTAACTCAAACCGTGAACTAAAATCGGGATCACCCGCATAGCAACTTTTCAACCATTCTAAACTGAAGAAACGTACCGGGAGTTCGGTGAAAAGGATGCTCCTCCGTGATAGTGCATCGGCCACCATGTTAGTGTCACCCTTTTTGTACTTGATGATATAGGGGTACTTCTCTAAAAACTCGATCCACTTTGCATGCCTTCGGTTTAATTTTCCTTGCCCCTTAATAAATTTGAGAGCTTGATGGTCGGTGTGGATGATAAACTCTCGGGGCAGCAAGTAATGTTGCCAAACTTCAATGGCTCGGATCAAGGCATAGAGCTCCTTGTCATATGTCGAATAATTGAGGGTCACATTCTGGAGCTTCTCGCTAAAATAGGCTATCGGGCAGCCCTCTTGCATCAAGACCGCTCCAATACCCGTTCCAGAGGCGTCGCACTCGATCTCGAACACTTTGTTGAAGTCCGGAAGGGTTAGCACGGGTGCTTCAAAAAGCCGGGCCTTGATGGTGTCAAAACTTGTTTGACAAGTCCGGGTCCACTCAAATTCTCGGCCCTTCTTTGTAAGCTCGGTCAAAGGGGCCACAATAGTGCTAAAACCCTTAATGAAACGTCGGTAAAAGTTTGCAAGCCCATGGAAGCTTCGAATATCCGAGACACTCCTCGGGATGGGCCACTCTCGGATGGCCTTGATTTTCTCGGAGTCCACTTCGACCCCGCTTGCGGATAATATAAATTCGAGAAAGTTTATACAGCTTTGGGCGAAGGAACACTTCTTGCGGTTGCTGTAGAGCTTCGTGCTCCGAAGGGTGATGAATAGCCGCTCCAAGTGGTCAATGTGGATCGGCATATCCATGCTATAAACAAGTATATCATTGAAATAAACGATAATAAACTTACCAAGGAATTCTCGGAGCACATGGTTCATGAGTCGCATAAAAGTGCTCGGGGCATTAGTAAGGCCGAATGGCATGACTAACCATTCAAAAAGTCCGTACCGGGTCTTGAAGGCCGTCTTCCACTCGTCACCTTCACGCATCCGGATTTGGTGATAACCGGATTTAAGATCTACCAGGGAAAATGACACGCTCCAGAGGTGCGGAGGTGCCGGAAATAAGTGTGAAGATTGCAATCTGCCCGGAAGGACATGGAGTACGGCAGAATAGGGGAGTGCAACGCTTATTTCTCCAAACGCATAAAGTTTTAGGTTATAAAACTCAGCCAACTTAAACTTAAGGGCGTGGACTAAGTTTTGACCAGATTTTCAGCTTACAAGCACGTGCGAAACATTAAAATACAAGAAGACACTTTCAGATGCACAAGCAGACAAACAGGAAGAAAAATAGTGTAGGGGTGATGGGGAACTTCTACACAACTTCCAATGCAGGGACTCTGGGATCGTGAAAATAAGCAGACAACAACTTCAATCAATGGGGAAGACAATACAAGTGGTTTTATATAAAGCACACAAGTAGGCTAAGAGTTATGCTGAATAGAAAATTAATGGGCAGAATTGCCCAATTTTAGGAACTCGGGTAGGAAACAGTGGGAAGACACAAGCATAACTTTTAAAGGAAGGTGGCTATGGCTAAACGGAATAAACCATTGATTCAGGCCATGAAAGTGGGACTCACTGCTAGAAATTTGGGGGCTTTGCTCACAGGAAACAAAAATGGCACGGAATGGACGGTTGGAGTTCAAAGTCCACTCGGGAAAGTTCAAAACAGCAAACAACTCAACTAGCACAAACAAATGTAAACGCAAGTGGAAGGTAGGCTATGGGGGTTCCAAACTCGCCTTTGATCCTAACAAGTGAGGAAGGGAGGTTGAAATATGGTTTAATGACCCTAGCAAGATCATCAACACCAAGACAAGAGAAGGTTGAGGATATTACTCACCAAAACCTTGAATTGCCGTGAGAAAGGAATGGAGATTGAGAGCACTTGGCTTCTGCAAATTTCTTCTATTCTTTTCTGCCTCTAAAAGACGTGGGAGAGGGGTTTTGATACCCACTCACCGATTACATCAAGAAAGAAAAAACAAAAAGAAAAGAAAAATAGGACTAATGAGTGTTTAGTAGGTGTTAGGTGGGATTGGGGCCCACCCAAGCTTCCTAAAAACACCACAAGACTCTAGACATAAGGCCACGTCCAGACATCAGCCAAGAGAGAGGCCAAGTGGGGAATTAGGGTTTCCCTAAGATCCAACTAAATGGGCCATGGGTTTGGTTCAAACCGAACCAAAATCCCTCTCAAAGGCTTAAACCGGACCATGAAGGTTTACAACAAACAAAACAGCCAAACATATTTATAATTTTCAAATACAAAAATCAAACATCACTTGACCATCCCTTTGAAGACTTCATCTCCCCAAATGGTGATGCAAAACGGTCTCCATTGTCCTTGAAACCGAGTGTAGTTATGTCCCGGGAGGTGAACTTGGCAAGGAAGATCTTGGATTTTCGACTAACTCCTTCTCTTCTTTATACTTCCATTGCAAGCAATGTTTGGGGAGTTCTTGATCATGTTGTGAAGGAATATCTAGGAGCTCCAACATAGGGAAAAATGTACCTGCAAAATCAACAAACATATTAGCTAAAAGTCTTGCACGGCTTCGAGTTGTTGCTCCTTCCGGTTGATGATGAGTCCCGGGCACATCATCCCCTCTGGGTGATTGAGGATTTGTCCTCAAATCCACGGTTTGCTCCTCCTCTTCCTCCGGTACTTCCCCCAAATATGGTGAAAGGTCTTGCACATTAAAGGATGCTGAAACTCCATAATCTCCGGGAAGCTTCAACTTGTAGGCATTCTTACTAATCTTCTTGGTGACTTCGAATGGACCATCGGCCCTAGGGAGAAGTTTGGACTTTCTTTGGTTAGGAAATCTTTCTTTCCTTAGGTGTAGCCACACAAGATCGCCCACCTTGAATTCCACATCTCTTCGGCCCCGGTTAGCATATTTTGCATAGGCTTCATTTTTCTTGACTATGGCCTTTCGCACCTTAGCATGCATGGCTTGGACTTGCTTAGCCTTTTGTGCTCCATCCGGATTGGTTAGTTCATTGCTCGGCAATGGTCTTAAGTCCAGAGGAGTGGACGGATTGAAGCCATAAACTACTTCAAATGGAGATGTTTGAGTTGCACTATGCACACTACGGTTGTATGCAAACTCCACATATGGCAATTGTGCATCCCAATCCAAGAGCCTTTTTCCCACAATGCTTCTCAGCATTGCTCCCAATGTGCGATTTACCACTTCCGTTTGGCCATCTGTTTGAGGGTGGAAGGAAGTACTAAACAATAATTTAGTTCCAAGCTTTCTCCACAAAGTCTTCCAAAAAGAACTTAAGAATTT
>QAOC01040274.1:169434-192201 GCA_003255005.1 Begonia fuchsioides | reverse complement strand
ATCTTGCTCTGGTCAACTTCTATCCCATTCTTGGACAAAATGAAACCGAGGAAATGCACTCTTTCTTGGGCAAAGGATCACTTCTTCAAATTGCCAAATAATTGAGCCTGTCTAAGTGCATCAAATAATATACGAAGGTGTCCCAAGTGATCCAGATACTGTGCACTATAGACTAATATATCATCAAAGTATACTATCATAAATTTTCCCAAGTAATCTTTCAGCACATGGTTCATTAAACACATAAAAGTGCTAGGGGCATTAGATAGTCCAAACGGCATAACTAACCATTCATAAAGTCCATACTTAGTTTTGAAGTCGGTTTTCCTAGCATCCTTATTTGATGATATCCGCTTTTTAGATCGATCTTTGAGAAGTAGGCAGCACCACTTAGCTCATCCAATAAGTCCTCCAGTCGTGGTATAGGAAACCGGTACTTGATGGTTATTTGGTTGATTGCACGGCTGTCAATACACATCCGAGAGGAGCCATCCTTCTTTGGCACCAAAAGAGTTGGTACCGCACAAGGGCTTAAAAACTCTCGGATGTACCCCTTATCCAAGAGTTCTTGCACTTGATCATCCAGTTCTTTGGCCTCCTCGGGGTTCATTCTATAGGCTGGGTGATTTGGAAGAACCACCCCGGGTTGGAGGTCAATTTGGTGCTCTATCCCACGGATTGGTGGTAGACCGGATGGCAACTCTTCGGGGAAGACATCTTCATACTCCTCTAGGAGGGCTAAGACTTCTTCTGAAGCCCTTCCTATCTCTCCCATTCTTTCCCGAAAAAGAATCAGCACAATTGTAGCCACTTGTAGCAATTCCTGAGAGAGTTCCTTCTTGTTGATAATTAGCACCTTCTTGGAGGAGTTTTCTCTTTTAGCCCTCTCATCCTTAGCTACATCCGAGGGTGACAAATGGGTAAGTTTAATGCTCCGATTCTCCCATTTGAATGAATATTCATTGGTTAGCCCATTGTGTAAGGTGTGCCTATCAAATTGCCACGGCCTCCCTAATAGAAGGTGGCTTGCATCCATTGGCAACACATCACACATCACAACATCTTGATAACTCCCTATGGAGAATTCAATCCTTGCACGCTTGGTCACTTTTAGGTCTCCTTCATCACTTAGCCATCGGAGCCTATAAGGGTGGGGGTGTTCCTCGGTTTGGAGTTGTAGTTTCTCAATCAACTCGGAGGATGCTACATTAGTGCAACTCCCCCCATCTATGATTAGGGAGCACACTTTATCTTTGACAAGGCAGCGGCTATGGAAAATATTTTCCCTTTGAGTAGCCTCGCATTGGCCATTTATAGTGAGGGCCCTTCGGATCACCATGAGGAGGGGGCCTTCTTGTGCTCGGCACACCTCTTCTAAAGGCTCGGCCACTTGGTCTTCTTCATCCTCCATAGTCTCATCTTCACTAACAACTTCTCCACTACTCTCTAAGAGCACCATCACCCTCTTGTTAGGACATTGCGCTGCAATATGCCCCAATCCGAGGCACTTAAAGCATTTGATTTCTCTTGACCGTGGCTTGTTGGTATCTTCAATCGGTTTGGAGGGTACATCCTTCTTTTGAGTCCACGGATTTGGTGGATATGGCCTATTCTCTTGCCTCGGGGGTGGCTTGTATGGAGTGTTATAAACCAAACTCGGTTTCACCACAATTTTCTTGCTCCTCTTTTTGAGCTGCCTTTCAACCCGCAATGCCAATTGGATGGCGGCATCTAATGACTCAACAAGCTGCAATTCCATTACATCGCCAAAGTCCTTGTGCAATCCTCTTAGGAACCGGGCTAGGATCTGCTCTTCCGGCTCCTCAAGGTCACACCGGATCCTTTTCAAACTCCATTAAATACTCCTCAACCGAGAGATGTTCTTGCTTTAAGTTTTGGAGTTGGTAGAATAACTCTTGTCTATAATGGCTCGGGACAAATCTCCTCCTCATATGCAATTTCATTGACCTCCAAGTGGTGATCTCCTCTTCACGGTCACGCCTTCTTTGTGCCCATAGGCTGTCCCACCAAAGGCTTGCATATCCGTGGAACTCTATAGCCACTAATTGCAACTTAGATCTCTCGGAATAGTTGTAGCAGTCGAAGACCTTGTCCACTTTGTCCACCCAAGTTAGGTAGGAATCTCCATCACATGCTCCGTTGAAAGGAGGAACACTTAGCTTCACATTCCTCAAATCATCTTCTCGGGGTGGCCTATCCCGTGGCTCAAACTCATGATGTGCCACGGATGGCACCACTCGATTGATGAAGCAAACTATTTTTCTGATGAGTTTGTTAATTTTGTAGGAGGCTCTTTTCATAAAAGGCTTATCAAGAAGCCAATTATGAAGGGGAAAACATGCTTCCTTTTTGACAACTCTTTTGCATCCTTGGCATGGAAGGGTGATCCAAACCACCTAGGTGATGATAGCACCACTTTTGGTTTCGGCCCAGGATGACCTCCGGGGCTTGTGCGGCTATTTTGAACACCTTCTGGACCTTATTTGGCCAAGCTAGCTTCTACAAATATGTGGCCAACATCCTAAGGTTTCCAGAATGTGGCGGAGTATAAAATTTGGATAACAATTGTCCAGCCAACGAATGCCATTACAGAGGCATCCAGAAGATGGAGCGGCCCGGGAGCATCCAACCCATGGTGGCCGATCCATGGCCAAGCTTGGGCCCAACGGAAAGGAAGGCCCAATTACATAATTTTACACCATTGGAGTAGCAGCTAGCAGCCCAAGGAAGTTCCCAACCCTTGGTCCAAGAAGGATGCAAATGATCAACGCCGATTGGCCTAAGGCTATCCAACAATTGATGGACCAAACCTTGCCTAAAGCCTCATCAACCTTGAGCACGTATTAGAGCCCCACAAAGTTTGGCAAGTGAGGCCCAGCAATGAAGGTTTGCTTGTCCCCTTAGAGATATTTTCTTGTTTGGGATACTTGTAATAATGTATTTATTCTAGGGTTTGAAGTTTGGCCTAAGGGATGGTTCGGTTTGAACCATTCTTGTTGGATTTTTGGTTCGGTTTGAACCAATCCAACCCCCACTTTATTGGAACTAATGGAAGGTTCTATTCTTCCAAGTTCCTTTGTGTTTTCATTGTAGTTGGACGTGAGTTAGGGTTTGGGTGGTTTGCAAGTGGATGGTGGGGCCCTTTTCCCACCTAACACCTACATTAGCCACTCATTTGCCCTAATTTTAGGTTTTTATTTTTGTTTATTTCTTTTGTCTAATTTGGAGGGAGTATGAAACCCTCCTCCACGTCTATTGTAAGGTAGAAAATGTTGAATGTTGAAGCTTGAAGCTCTCCCCATTTTCTCTCATGGCAAAGCAAATTCAAGGTGAGTAATATCCTTGATCTTTGGTTTGTAACGGTGTTGGTGCCTTGCTAGAGCCACTAAGCCCTATTCCAATCTCCCTTCCTCACTTTTTTAGGATCAAAGGCGAGTTTGGAAGTCCCATAGCTAACCTTCCGTTTGTTATTGTGATTGTGTTGTTGCTTGTGTGTTGGTTGCTGTTTTTATTTCTACCTGAGTGGATTTCGTGCACTAAAAGTCCACTCTGTGTCATTTTCTATTTTTCGTGAATAAAAACCCTAAATTTTTTGTTGTGAATTCTTCTTTCATGGCCTGAAATTTCTGTTCTTTCCTTTTACCAAAACCCTTCGCCCATCAAAAGTTGTACTTACAACTTCCCCCTCATTCTGCCCGATTTCCCGAAATCGAACAGTTTCTGTCCATCCATTTTCCAACCTACATATCTCCTAAGCTACCGTGTATTTTTTCATCAAACCACTTGCATTTTCTTTCCCTTTCATTGAAGTTGTTTTCTGCCAATTTTTACATCCCCAGGTTGCCTGCATTTGAAGTTGTGCAGAAATCTTTACCCCTCCACGTCACTGTTTTCTGTTTTGTGTCTGTTTGTACACTCAAAAGTATTCCCGTGCCATTTTAAATCCTCACGTGTTTTCAAGCTGCAACTTTGGCCCAGCTTATTCCACTTCCTAAAGTTTCATTTGGATGAGTTTATTTGACTTAATCCTGTATGCATTTGGAACATTAACCGTACACCTCACTGTTTCTGTCTTGGACTTTCTCCTTGGCAGATTACCCTTGTGTCTTCTTTCTCCCAACACTTCTCATAACCCCGAGTGTGTCAACTCATCACCAAAGTCATCAATTTCATACAACCGGCCTCGGGCACCTCCAGCCCTTCTTCCGGGAGTAACCGGGGGAGGCGGCCTAGGAGGATGTGGAGTCTCCATCCTTTGCAGCAAGGCATCCAGCCTTTGATTAATGCCATTAATTTGTCCCTGCAAATCGGGATCACGGCCTTGGGGAGACATTGGTGGGGGAGGTGGTTCACTCGTGGAAGGATGGTCTCGGCTTGGCTGCAAAATAGCCCCACTTCGAGTAGTCATACCGCCACTTTTGTGTGCCATTGATACCAAATGAAATGCTTCAGAGGTGCGGAGGTGTCGGAAATAAGTGTGAAGATTGCAATTTGCCCGGAAGGACAGGGAGTACGGCAGAACAGGGGAGTGCAATGCTTATTTCTCCAAACGCATACAGGTTTAGGTTATAAAACTCAACCAACTTAAACTTAAGGGCGTGGACTAAGTTTTGACCAGATTTGCAGCTTACAAGCACGTGCGAAACATTAAAATACAAGAAGACACTTTCAGATGCACAAGCAGACAAACAGGAAGAAAAACAGTGTAGGGGTGATGTGGAACTTCTACACAACTTCCAATGCAGGGACTCTGGGATCGTGAAAATAAGCAGACAACAACTTCAATCAATGGGGAAGACAATGCAAGTGGTTTTATAGAAATCACACAGGTAGGCTAAGAGTTATGCTGAATAGAAAATTAATGGGCAGAATTGCCCAATTTTAGGAACTCGGGTAGGAAGCAGTGGGAAAACACAAGCATAACTTTTAAAGGGAGGTGGCTATGGCTAAACGGAATGAACCATTGATTCAGGCCATGAAAGTGGGACTCACTGCTAGAAATTTGGGGGCTTTGCTCACAGGAAACAAAAATGGCACGGAATGGACGGTTGGAGTTCAAAGTCCACTCGGGAAAGTTCAAAACAGCAAACAACTCAACTAGCACAAACAAATGTAAACGCAAGTGGAAGGTAGGCTATGGGGGTTCCAAACTCGCCTTTGATCCTAACAAGTGAGGAAGGGAGGTTGAAATATGGTTTAATGACCCTAGCAAGATCACCAACACCAAGACAAGAGAAGGTTGAGGATATTACTCACCAAAACCTTGAATTGCCGTGAGAAAGGAATGGAGATTGAGAGCACTTGGCTTCTGCAAATTTCTTCTATTCTTTTTTCTGTCTCTAAAAGATGTGGGAGAGGGGTTTTGATACCCACTCACCGATTACATCAAGAAAGAAAAAACAAAACAAAAGAAAAATAGGACTAATGAGTGTTTAGTAAGTGTTAGGTGGGATTGGGGCCCACCCAAGCTTCCTAAAAACACCACAAGACTCTAGACATAAGACCACGTCCAGACATCAGCCAAGAGAGAGACCAAGTTGGGAATTAGGGTTTCCCTAAGATCCAACTAAATGGGCCATGGGTTTGGTTCAAACCGAACCAAAATCCCTCTCAAAGGCTTAAACCGGACCATCAAGGTTTACAACAAACAAAACAGCCAAACATATTTATAATTTACAAATACAAAAATCAAACATCACTTGACCATCCCTTGGAAGACTTCATCTCTCCAAATGGTGATGCAAAACAGTCTCCATTGTCCTTGAAACCGAGTGTAGTTATGTCCCGGGAGGTGAACTTGGCAAGGAAGATCTTGGATTTTCGACTAACTCCTTCTCTTCTTTATACTTCCATTGTAAGCAATGTTTGGGGAGTTCTTGATCATGTTGTGAAGGAATATCTAGGAGCTCCAATGTAGGGAAAAATGTACCTGCAAAATCAACAAACATATTAGCTAAAAGTCTTCTACGGCTTCAAGTTGTTGCTCCTTCCGGTTGATGATGAGTCCCGGGCACATCAGAAAAGATAGCCGCTCCGCTAAGTTCGTTGAGTAAGTCATTGAGCCGTGGCATGGGAAAACGATATTTGATAGTAATATCGTTGATTGCTCGGCTATCCACGCACATCCGGTGACTTCCATCTTTCTTCGGCACTAGGAGGGCCGGGACCGCACACGGGCTCAAGGACTCTCGGATGTAGCCCTTAGTGAGGAGTTATTGAACTTGGTCTTGTAAAATTTTGCTCTCCTCGGGATTGATTCGATATGGCGGTCGGTTTGGCAAGGTGGCTCCCGGTTAGAGGTCAATGTGGTGCTCGATCCCTCAGAGCGGTGGTAGACCGTCCGGGAGCTCGTCCGGGAACACATCCTTGAATCGGCCAATTAAAGGTTGAAAGGCCTCGGGGATGATCTCCTCATCATGTCCATCGGGCTCTCGGTGTAAGAGCACGATAATTGGGCCTTCGTGTCCAAGGGTGCGTGCTAATTCCTTTCGGCCCATGAAAAGGGTCGTCTTGGCCTTGGCCTCTTTTCGGTCGGTCTCGTCCTTGGCAATTTGCTCCGGAGTCATGGGAGCCAATGTGATGCTTCGTCCATCCATCTTGAAGGAATAATGGTTGGTGAAGCCGTTGTGCATAACTCGTCGGTCGAATTGCCATGGTCAGCCGAGTAACAAGTGGGTGGCGCTCATTGGTACCACGTCGCACGTGACCGTGTCCTTGTATGTACCAATCGGAAAGGTTACCCGGGCTTGTTTACTTACCCGGACATCTTCACGGTCGGTGATCCAGCGTAGTTTGTAGGACGTTGGGTGCGCGGTCGTGGGTAGCGCCAGCCGCTCGGTCAGCTCGCGGGACGCGACGTTCGTGCAGCTCCCGCCATCGATGATCACCGAACAAATTTTGTCCTTGATCATGCAACGGCTATGAAATAACGTCTCCCGTTGGATTTCTTCTAGCCGTGGTTGTGTAGAAAGAATCCTTCGCACCATAAACATACTTTGCCCTTCAAATGCTCGGCACACTTCTTCTTCGGTCGGGGCCGGATCCTCCTCGGCCTCGACGGTCGGTGTCTCGTCTTCGCTTACGACCTCCTCGGTTTCTTCAAGGATGGTCATGACGCGCTTATTGGGACATTGTCCGGCCATATGTCCGCGTCCGAGACATTTGAAACATCGGATTTCTCGAGCCCTTTGTTGATCGGCTAGAGTGTCCGATGGCTTAGCATCCGTGGCCGGTTTTGGGGCCCATGGTTTCGCCGCCGGTGCCCGATCATCGATCCGTGGCCCGGGCCGATACGGTGTGGTCGGTTTTGGGGTGGGACGTTGAGCGATCGCCTTGCCCTTCCTCTAGAGTTGCCTCTCGACCCTTAGTGCCATTTGAATGAGTGCATCAAACGACTCTACGGGTTGTAATTCAACCACATCGCCAATCTCGTAGCGTAGGCCTCTAATAAACTGTGCCATGACTTGTTCCACGGGTTCGGCTAAATCACACCGAATCCGTAATGTCTCAAAGTCCGTAAGGTAATCATCCACGCTGGAATTACCTTGGCGAAGGCCTTGGAGCTGTAAAAGTAGATCTTGACGGTAATGGCTCGGTACGAACCGTTTCCGCATCAAATCTTTCATTAATCTCCACGAATTTATTTCCTCCTCATGTGCTCTTCTTCGTTGTGTACGAAGACTATTCCACCATAGTGAGGCATAATCCGTAAGTTCCAAAGTTCCAAGTATCGATCTCCATTGAATGCTCCATTAAAAGAGGGTAACTGTACCTTAGGGAGCTTCCATTCTTCATCGTGATCCGAATAATTATCGGGTTCATAATCATAATCCTCTTCGGATCGGTCGGAGTCGCACGGGTGCGCTCGGGGTGGTCCTCCGCTTCCCGGTCCTTGCCTAGGAGGTGGCGTAGGCCATGCTGGGTGGGCTCGGTCTCGCTCGGCCATATCGACGAGCCTCTGGAGCATTGCATCCATTCTTCGATTCATAGGTTTGAATTGCTCCTGGTTATTGCTCTCGGGGTCTCGTTGGTCTCGGGGGTCGGAGAACATCGTTTGGTCGTTCGTGGCTTGATCACGGCCGCCGTTGTGTACTGCGCCGCTTCGGGTCATCAAGACCGAGTAAAAATTGGATTTTTACACAGCCACGCTCTGATACCAAGATGGTGTGCTATAGAACAAGGATCACACACACTTTATCGGACTTGTCGCTTTTCACGTAACCGAAGAAGTCGCGTGTACGGCGATCGGGAAATTGGCTCGGGCCAATTTAAGGTGGGGTTTTCGGAAGCGAAATATGATTGGAATATTGGTGTTTGGTGGTGGAAATTATGGGATGGCTCTGTAGAATGTGGAGATGACTCGGGGGTGAATGTATGGACCGAAATCGGTTTGTGGAGGAGTTTGAAGGCTCGGGGATGAAGATGGTGTAAGGTAATGGATGAAGGAAATTCAATACTTGAGCGATCAAAGTATTGAACTCGGTAGACCTTGAATGTCTTCTCGGATATGACTCACTGGAGGGGAAATATCGGAGGGAGCTTCGATCCTTTCTGGAAGTAGGTGCAATGCACAATTTTTACTAAAATTCTCTCTATTGAAAATAGTGCAAGTGTTACACTTAAATAAGCAAAAACGTAAAGTAACTAAACTAAGAAAGTTAAGCTAAGTCCATTGATGTATTGAACACTTAGGATTAGCTTCGGAAGCCTTGGGTCGACTTTAGGCTTGGTTCACTTTGGAATGGCACGGTCGGTTTGGTGGTTGACCGAGTGTGTTCGAAGGTTGACCGAGAAGGTGCGTCGGGTGGATGGAGCTCCGAGCGATTGAGAGATTGGCTGGAGCCAATCTAGATCCGGGGCTTCTAAAGTCTCCTCGGTGGTCAACATAAGGAAGCGCACGGTCTGGTTCTTCGATGGCACGATGATAACTCGAGCGAGCACGTGGGTGCGTTCAAGTGGGCCGAACCGGCGGTCATGCATGTGCGATTTTCAAGGGATCCGCGAGTTTGTTGAGCAAAGCTGTTGTATGAAGATCCTCTGATGATTCAACAGCTGGTTCACGGATTTTGTGCATGAGAATCCTTTGGAAATCGCTGGTGGTTCGGTGATCAGCCATGCTCGTGCGTCCGATGGGTGATCTATGGTCATCAAGAAGATATACTCGTGCGATTCTGGATCTCTTCCTTTCCCTGACCAAATAAGTGAATATCTTGACAAATAAAGTCAAGTTGCCGAGGGAGTTTGGTCCGGGTCTTTGGGTTGACCGATAGTGGGCCGACCCTCGTGAGAGACTCGGCCATCTTGGGCTTCCAATGCTGCATTCAGCGTCCTTCGTCTTTAGACTTCTTGCTTCTTTCACTAAGTCTTCTAAATGCTGAAAATAAACTAAGGTGGCCGGGCTTGGCGTTGGGTGGGCCGAGGAGTCGGGTTCCGTGGGAGAGCGCGCTATCCAAAGGGATCGGACCGTGCGTTCCATCACGCTGGCCACTTATTCTGCGGGGCCGAAGCCCTAGTGGACTTCGGCGAGGTCGACGACCGAGGTCGTCGGGTCGTGGTCGTGGGGCGCTTGCTGTACGCCGGGCGTGTCTCGGTCACGAGCCTCGGCTGCGTCATGGGCCGGGCTGCCGGGTGCGTCGTGGCCGGGAATGGTCGGGCACGAACTGATGGAGTGCTTGGGCCGTTCCAGATCATGCTCGGAAGGTGTTTCCGAGGTTAAGAATCCTGCAAAACGAGCAACTAAGTTAGAAAAATCGGGTGGGCTCGTTGTGCTGGTCGGGGCTTGATCCGTGATGTGCTCGGGTTGCACATCAGGCCCCAACGGAAAGGAAGGCTGAATTTCATCTTTGTCCTTCATGGGAGCAGCATCTAGCAGCCCATGGAAGTGCCCAACCACTAGCCCAAAAGATACAAGTGTTCAAGTCCATTTGATTATGGACATTCCATCATCGGTTTGGCCCATCTATTAGGTTTTTGGTTCACGTGAAAACCATGCAAGCTCCTTACTCTTTTTTTTGTTTTGTTGTAAGTTAATTACGTGGCTGCAAGTGGGAGATCCTTAGGAAGCCTTAGGGGATGGGTTTTACCTTCCCTTAGTGACCATCACTCTTGTTGGTGATGAAAGTCAAGGGTGGGCCCCATTTACCATACCTTGTTGTTTGTTTAGCACTTAGGATTATAGGTGATAATCATATGCCTTTTGTAGCTCGTGGGAAGGAGGGTTTTTACCCTTCCTTTCTCAGCATTTACAGATTAGAAAATGTTGAATGTTGAAGCTTGAAGCTCTCCCATTTTCTCTCACGGCAAAGCAATTCAAAGGTGAGTAATATCCTTTGATTTTTGGTTTGTAACGGTGTTGGTGCCTTGCTAGAGTCACTTAGCCTTTATTCCAACCTTCCTCCTCACTTGATTAGGATCAAGGTAAGATTGGAAGTCATATAGCCCTCATCCCACCTTATTTGTTTTCGGGTCTTGTTGTTTTTTGGTGTGATTGTTGTCTTTGTTTCCTTACCCGAGTGGATTTGTGCATCAAAAGTCCACTCCGTGCAAACTTCTGTTTTTCCGTGTGCTAATGTCCTAAAATTTGGGCTGTGAGTTCCTCATTCACATCTAGAAATATTTTTTTTTACATTTCACTCCTAGATTTCTTCAATTCGAAGTTGTCCACGTTCCTTTCTCCACCTTTCTAGTGGATTAATCAATTCAGGCCCATTCTCTTGACCTGATTTCAAATTTTCATATTTTGTAATCCAGTCATGAGTTTGCCTCCGAAAACCCTCCATTCTCTTCCCCTTTCATTGAAGTTATTCTCTGTCAATTTTTGGCTTCCCAGATTACCTACATCAAAAGTTGTGCAGAGATCTTTCCATACCTTCTGTACTGCCTAAAACAGTTTTGTCTGTTTGTGCACCAGAAATTCACCCCGTGCCATTTTAAGTTCTCCACGTGATCCCACTCTGACAATTTGGCCAAAGTTAGCCCACTCTTTAAAGTTTAAGTCCTCCAAATCTTAGCCCAAGGGCCTGATGTGCCATCCGATCCAACCGCGGCACATGACACGGTCCATACAACCACCCCCTTGGCCACCGAGGCTTTTGCTAACATTATTGCTCATTTTGCAGGTACCATACATTTAGCAACACCCTCCAAGGATGATCAAGAGAAGCCTTTGGTTTGACTCTCATGGCTCACGGAGGATGGCGCGGCCCATGCCATGCCCAATTAGGGCCTCGGTCACCATTAGCCAATAAGTGGCCAAGTGCCACATGGGTGTCACCGAATAGCGAGGACATCCACCAAATAAAGAAGGAAGAAAGCCCAGCCCAAGGAGTCAACCAAATCATAGAGATGATCGGACGAAGTCAAGATCGCGCAACACCGCGCGCGCACCAGCCCGGCCCAGCAACGCCACTCTCGGACACGGACAGAATCCCGGACGTTGCGGACCAAATCTTGGACATTCGGACACCAAGCAATGTTAAGAGAAATGTCCTGTGCCAAACTCCTCGGACATAAAGACAAGATCAGAAGAGATCCCTTACAGCTATAAGAAGAAGATTCACATGAGGAAAATCCCGAAGAATCCGGAGTTGACACATTTGAAGACCCACTCGGCCAACCATGGGCCGAGTGCATATTTACCCGTGCCAAAAACCTAGAGGACTCTGCTATCTATTAAAGAGGGCCAACCCAACCAGAAAATCAAGACTCGCACGAGTAAATCTTCAAAGGACACGAAGACGAGAGGCCCGGCCCAACAGCCGCTCACGGTCCAGCGTGCGCGCTTTGATCCAGCGACCAGCCCAGCGATCCGGCCCAGCGATCCATCTAGCGGCCGAATCCAACTTCAACCGGCTTCCCAAAAATCAGCCGTGCGCATCCGATTCCCGCTCGATCCAATCTTTTGAATTAATTCAAAGGCCTCATTTCCAGCAAGCTCAATCAAGGATCGCCGTCCAACACTTTCACGCGGATTGCTATCCTACGGCCAAGCATTCTTCCATTTACTTTTCTTAGTTAATTTTGTCTTTAAATAGGATGTAAGCCTCGATTAGTAGGCAGTGAAAATTTGATAATACAAGAGCCTAGAGCCTTCTTATCAAACTCCGGCCAACGAACGTCAACCCTTAGCCGAGACTCGGTGCGTAACATCCGAGCCACGACCAAGGTCTACCGATCCAAACACTCCCGGTTACTCGAGTGATTAGACCGCCCTCACCTCACCTCCATTCCCGACAGCCTCCATCACCTCGCACCATCCCGGGTAATCATCAATCACTCCCTCCTGAACCACTCTTCTATTCTCTCGAGCCATTCCCTCATACCCATCACCCCACTTCCGTGAAACCCTTATTTACCGAGTGAAATATTCTCTTTTTTCCCAAAACCTCCAAGTTACTCCATCCGCGCCCTCATCCTCCTTCCCGGGCGTATCCCGAGCATCCACGGTAAGCCTTAGCTCGATCCCCACGACCGAAGGCACACCAGGGCCTGATGTGCAACGGCGGGGTGTTTTGCACGTCGGGAATTGTGGGCTTGCGCGCGAGCTAGATTGGCTCGGGCGTTTGGTGAATGGTTGATGGGATGGTCGGTAATATGGTGGTTTGAGGAAGCTAGGCGATGGAAAATATGAGATGGCACGGTGAGTATGATCGGATGATCGGGAAGGTTGATGATGGCTCGGGAATGGTGCGGATTATGGATGAATCGGAAGATGAAGATGAAGTTGGACGATTTGGATGCTTGAGCAATCAAAGGATCCAAATCGGTAGACCTTGGAGAAGACTCGGATATGACGCACAGAGGCTTTGACAAGGGTTGGCAGAAGCTTGGCCGGATGTGACTCACCGGAGAAGTAACGTCGTTTGAGAGAATTATCAAAAAGGCTAAAAGCTCTTGTATTGATAAAAATTTGCTAAGTAAAAAGTAAGTCTAGTGTTCTTTAAATAAAAAAGATAAACGAAAATTTAGAGAAATAGTAATTTCAAGCCATCGGATGAATTGGACGTCTAGGATGATTTGACACGTGGATCCTGGAGGTGCGTCGTGGTTCGGGTGTGTGCGCTGTCGGGATCGCTGGCGGGCGCGCTGTCAGGTGCGCTCGGGTGCGCTCGGCCGAGATATGTATCTCCGAGAATCATGGGATTTTGTCCGTGCGAATCCCCTCAAATCCTCTTGGTTGTTATTTTCCAGCTAAGGCATCTTGTCCATGAAGATTTGACACGTTCAAATTTAAAGGATGCATTGGGCTTCCTTGAGTGTTGCATGGGCCTCGGCCTCGGCTTGTCTTGGGCTGAAAGTCCGTCCACTTGATGTTTAGGCTTGATCCTCTTCATTCTCTAAGTCTCTAAGTGCTGAAGGGAAATGTGGCGCTCGGCTACTTATTGAAGATGGCCGAGCGCCGTGGTCTCCTGTCCGGCGTCATGGGCCGTCTTGTCCGGCCCGGTGTGAGCGTTCCAGGTGAACGTTGAGGTATGCGGCCCGGTGTGCGCGGTCAAGGTCGTGCGTCCCGCGGCATGGGCCGTCATGTCCGACCCGGTGTGGGCGGTCAAGGTCACGGCGTGTGCGGTCAAGGTCATGTGCTCCGCGTCATGGGCTGCCATGTCCGGCCCGGCGTGTGCGGTCAAGGTTGTTTCCAGCCATGTGATGGACGTCTTGGGCCTTTCTTCGTCGTCTTCCGTGGGTGACTTAGAGGTTATGTTTCCTACAAAATAAACAACTAAGTTAGCATAAAACTCTCGGCCCAATGGGGAGGAGTCCCATTGTACATCAGGGCTTGGTGTGCAGCGTGCACCAGGATCGCACACACTTTATCGAACTTGTCGTTTTTCACGTAACCGGGGAGGTCGCGTGTACGGCGATCGGTAAATTGGCTCGGGCCAATTTAGGATGGGGTTTTCAGAAGCGTAACGTGATGGAAATAAGGGGGTTTGGTGGTGGAATTTCGGGAATGGCTAGGTAGTTTATGGAGATGGCTCAGTGGTGATAATGTGGACCGAGATCAGTTTGTGGAGGAGTTTGAAGGCTCGGGGATAAAGATGGTGAAGGTAATGGATGAAGGCAATTCAATACTTGAGCGATCAAAGTATTAAACTCGGTAGACCTTGAATGTCTTCTCGGATATGACTCACCGATGAACACTAGAGGGTTGATAACACTCGGCCGGATATGACTCACCGGAGGGGAATTATCGAGAGGGAGCTTCGATCCTTTCGGGAAGAAGGTGCAATGCACAATTTTTACTAAAATTCTCTCTATTGAAAACGAAAATCGAATACAATACTTAAAGACATCAAATTGAACTAACTATCTAAGACGAAGGAAGCTTTCGGCCTTTAGATTGATCAAACGCTTCATGTTGACTTTGGAGAAGTCCATGTCCGTGATTCTTGGTCGGAGGATCGGTTGGTTCGAAAGTCGACTGAGGTTGTCTTGTTGTTGACCGGTTGACCTAGAGGGTGCGTCGGTATGGGCGGAGCTCCAAACAAATGAAGGATTGGTTCGAGCCAATCTTGATCCGGGGCTTCTAAAGTCTCTTCGGTGGTCAACAAAAGGTAGCGCACGGTCTGGTTCTTTGATGCACCGGTGATGACTCGAGTTGGTGCGCGGGCACGTCTAGATGGGCCGAGCCGGCGGTCGGTCATGGGCGAGCTTCAAGGGATCTGAGAGTTTGTTGAGGAAATCCGTTGATTGAAGATCCTCTGAAGATTCAATAGCTGCTCCAAGGATTTGGTGCATGAAAATCCCTTGATAATCGTAGGTGGTTCGGTGATCGGTCATGCTTGTGCGTCCGATGGGTGATCTACGGTCATCACGAAGATATGCTCTTGCCAAACTTGATCATCTTCCTTATCTTAACCAAATAACCAAAATACTTAAAGATTAAGTAAGTTTGGCCGATAGAATTTGGCTAAGTCTTTGAATGGTTGATATTTCGGGATTTGTCCGTGCTATTTTTGAAAGGTTGTTGTCCAACGATTCTCCTATGAATATGGCAACTTTAGCATGGATTACTTGGATAAAATCCCTCTTGTTGCGCCGGTGGTTTGATGGACGGATTTTGTGCGTGCCCGGTGGATCTTCTTCGGATATCTTCAGATTTATCCGTGTCAAACTCGAACCTTATCTTTTTCTTGACAAAATAACCAGATTACTTAAAGATTTAAGTAAAGTGGTTGATGTAATTTAGTCAAGGTCTTCTAGTGGGCCGAGGCTTGACCGTGGGCCGGTCAATGCTCGGCCGAGGTGGTCCTTCATGGGCCTTCGCCTATGGAATGTGCGTTCCTCTTCTTGGGTTGTCTTATATTCCTTTTCTAAGGCTAATTGCTGGCTGAAAAGAAATAAACTAAGTGTGACCGAAAGTAGGGCCTGATGTGCAACGGAAGCACATCGCCGATCTAGCGCCGAGGAGCACGGCCAATTTTGCTAATTTGTGTGCTCGTTTTGCAGGGAACTTAGCCTCAGAGAATATGTCTGAGGATAATCGGGATCGGATACGAGTTTTTCTCAAATGGCATCCGAGCGTGTCCGACTACGACGAGCCCGGCACACCAGGCCATGATACGGCCGAGGTTCGCGACCACGACCCGCCCGACGCCCAACGAGCGCCCCACGATCATGACCCGACGACCCATGGAGACACGGTCGTCGGCTTTGCCGAAGTCCTCTAGGGCTTCGGCCCGTTGGAATAAGTGACCGACATGGGAGAACGCTCGATCCAAATCCCCACGGATCAAGTGTTCAACCATGGGCCCTATTTTCGGTCACACTTAGTTTATTTCTTTCAGCCAGCAATTAGCCTTAGAGAAGGAAGAGAAAGCAGCCCAAAGAAGAGGAACGCATATCCCATCGGCGAAGACACACAAAGGCCCGACATGACCGGTCCACGGTCAAGCCACGACCCACCTACGGTCAAATAAGAGACCTTGACCAAATCCAATCGACCACTTGACTTAAATCTTTAAGTAATCTGGTTATTTGGTCAAGGGAAATATAAGGTTCGAGTTTGACACGGATAAATCTCAAGATATCAGAAGAAGATCCACCGGGCACGCACAAAATCCGTCCATCGAACCACCCGCGCAACAAGAGGGATTTTTATCCAAGTAATCCGTGCTAAAGTTGCCATATTCGTAGGAGGATCGTTGGATAACAACCTTTTCAAAATGGCACGGACAAATCTCGTGATGACATGAAGATAAGGTCAAACCGGCGAGCCACAAGGGATTTTTATCAAACGAATCCGTGCTAAAGCTGCCATATTCGTAGGGGAATCGTTGGCCAACAACCTTTCAAAATTAGCACGAGTGAATCCCACAAAATCCGAGATAAGATCAACAACACGTGCATCCGACGGACAACAGAAGATCACCCTAGGTCAAGCACGACTTTTATGCAAATCCAGCCGTGCATATCTTTGATGAATCAAGCCTAAAGTCAAGGAAGATCTTCCCGAAGCTAATCATGGACGTTCAAAGTCATCTAGAGGCTTACATTGTCTTTCTTAGCTTATCTTTAGTAGTTTCGTTATCTTTTACGTTTTGCTATTTAAGTGTAACACTTACACTATTTTAAATAGAGAGAATTTTTAGTAAAAATTGTGCAAAGCACCTTCTTCCCGAAAGGATCGAAGCTCCCTCTCGATAACTCCCCTCCGGTGAGTCATATCCGGCCGAGCGTTATCAACCCTCGAGTGTTCATCGGTGCGTCATATCCGAGAAGACATTCAAGGTCTACCGAGTTCAATACTTTGATCGCTCAAGTATTGAATTGCCTTCATCCATCTCTTTTCACCATCTTCATCCCCGAGCCTTCAAACTCCTCCACAAGCCGATTCCGGTCCATATTTTCACCACCGAGTCATCTCCATAAATTACCGAGCCTTTACCAAATTTCCACCACCAAACCTCCTTATTCCCATCACAATACGCTTCCGCAAACCCCGTTCTAAATTGGCCCGAGCCAATTTGCCGATCGCCGTACACGCGACCTTCCCGGTTACGTGAAAAGCGACAAGTCCGATCAAGTGTGTGCGATCCTGGTGCTCGCTGCACACCATCTTGGTATCAGAGCTAAAGGTTCGATTTTTATACTTTTTACAAGTTATTCGAATTTTTGGAATGAATACTCGAAGTGGCGCCGTTCACAACGCCGCCCGTGACCAAGCCACGAGCGAGCAAACTATGTTCTCCGATCCCCGAGACCAACGGGAACATGAGAACCATAATCGGGAGCAATTTGAAGCTATGAATCAAAGAATGGATGCAATGCTCCAGCGGCTCGACGATATGGCCGAGCGTGAACAAGCCCGCGCGGCACGGCCTTCGCCGCCTCCTAGGCGAAGACCGGGACGCGGAGGACCACCCCGAGCGCGCCCGCGCGACTCCGACAGATCCGAAGAAGATTATGAGTATGAACCCGATAATTACTCGGATCGTGATGAAGAATGGAAGCTCCCCAAGGTACACTTACCCTCTTTTAATGGAGCCTCCAACGGAGATAAATATTTAAATTGGATTGAAAAGGTCGAGAAAATTTTTGACCTTTACAATTATTCCGAGAAGTTGAAAGTCCAATTGGCATTTTTGGAACTTACGGATTATGCCTCATTATGGTGGACTAGTCTTCGGACACAACGAAGAAGAGCGCACGAGGAAGAAATTACTTCGTGGAGATTAATGAAAGAATTGATGAGGAAACGGTTCGTACCGAGCCATTATCTTCAAGATCTATTTTTACAACTCCAAAGCCTCCGCCAAGGAAGTTCCACCGTGGATGAATATCTTACGGACTTTGAAACATTACGGATTCGGTGTGATTTGGCCGAACCCATAGAACAAGTTATGGCCCGATTCATTAGAGGGTTACGATATGAGATTGGCGACGTGGTTGAGTTGCAGCCCATAGACTCGTTTGATGGGCTTATCCAAATGGCCCTAAGAGTCGAAAGACAACTCAAGAGAAAGGGGAAGTCGATCACTCAAAGGCCCGTCCCAAAGCCCACAACACCGTATCGGCCCGCGCCACGGATCGAGGATCGGGCGCCACCGCCAAAACCATGGGCCCCCAAACCGGCCATGGACTCCAAGCCTTCGGACACTCTAGCCGATCCACAAAGGGCTAGAGAAATCCGATGTTTCAAGTGCCTCGGACGGGGACACATGGCTGCACAATGTCTAAATAAACGTGTCATGACCGTTCTCGAGGATACCGAGGAGGTCGTGAGCGAGGACGAGACACCGACCGTCGAGGCCGAGGAGAATCCGGCCCCGACCGAAGAAGAAGTTTGTCGAGCATTCGAAGGGCAAAGTATGTTTATAGTGCGAAGAGTTCTTTCTACGCAACCACAGCCCGAGGAAATTATTAGCAAGGACGAGGTCCAAGCCGATGCCCAAGAAAAACCGAGCCCGGTCAAAGGAGAAACCTTTAACGCTCAAGATGGGCCAAGACTTATAATGATCCACCAAGCCAAGGCCGAAGTAAAACCGGGCCCGATCGAAGGCGAAATCATCCACGCCCAAGAGGGGCCGAGACTTATGATGATCCGGCCCATCCTTACCACGCAACAAAAACCGGAGGATCATCAACGAAACAATCTCTTACTTGGCCGAGACCTTGGATTATATCGAGATGAGTTCCCGGGAACACCACCCGACGGATCACCGCCCCCTCTAGAGAAGAAGCTCCTTACTTTACCGATCAACGCCAACAACATGCCGACCCGTGCCAAGGACCGAGGATCGGGGCCCCACACCGAGGCCGTGGGCCCCAAAGCAAAACACGAGTGCCTCACAGACCACAAACCCGGGGAGATTGATAAAGAAAAGATAGATTTGAGGACAAATCCTCAAGTACCCCGGGAGGATGATGTGCAACGGAAGCACATCGCCGATCTAGCGCCGAGGAGCACGGCCAATTTTGCTAATTTGTGTGCTCGTTTTGTAGGGAACTTAGCCTCGGAGAATATGTCCGAGGATAATCGGGATCGGATACAAGTTTTTCTTAGATGGCATCCGAGCGTGTCCGACTACGACGAGCCCGGCGCACCAGGCCATGATACGGCCGAGGTTCGCGACCCATGGAGACACGGTCGTCGGCTTTGCCGAAGTCCTCTAGGGCTTCGGCCCGTTGGAATAAGTGACCGACATGGGAGAACGCTCGATCCAAATCCCCACGGATCAAGTGTTTAACCATGGGCCCTATTTTCGGTCACACTTAGTTTATTTCTTTCAGCCAGCAATTAGCCTTAGAGAAGGAAGAGAAAGCAGCCCAAAGAAGAGGAACGCATATCCCATCGGCATGAGTTTGTCCATTCAAAGCGTCACCTCCACCTCCATAAAACGACACTTCTCCGAATACCCATTCCATTTTCCCGAACGACCACTTTCATCGATTCTTGTCCATACACTTCCCTCCGAGCCACAGTCGTTTTTATCCGAGCCATCCCCTTATTTTCACCTTCGCTCCACCTTATTTCCATCTCATTACACTTCCGCACCACAACTCCACAAATCGCCCGACCCGATTTTCCGACCGCCGTGCACGATACCTCACCCGAGGCACGTACACACTCATCTTTCGACCACGGTGCGCCGCTCATCGATTGACGGCACATCAACTTGGTATCAGAGCAAAAGTTCCTATTTTGATCGTAAAAATCCAATTTTTACATCAAGGTACGCATGATGACACGCAGCGGAGCCGTTCACGGAAACAACCGCGACAATGCCACTACAAGCGAGCAAACGCTCCACTCCGGGCCTCCCGAGCATGAGCCGAGCATCCAAGAGCAATTGGATGCTAACAACCAGCAGATGGAAGAGCGCTTATCGGCCAACGAGCGTTTGATGCAAACAATCCTTCAACAATTGGACACGATGGCCAATCAACAAGCTCAACACCAGGCCGCACCTCGACCCATACGAAGACCCGGGAACGGAAATTTCCAAACCCAACCACATGACTCAGATGGGTCCAATGACGACTATTTCCCGAACCCACACCTTGATCGGGAAGATGAACGGCGACTCCCTAAGATAACAATTCCGCCTTTCAACGGAACCGCCGATGGGAATACCTACCTAGAGTGGGTTGAAAAGGTTGATTCAATTTTCAACCTTTATAATTATTCCGAGAAGCTCAAGGTCCAACTAGCATCCTTGGAATTCATGGGATATGCGGTACTTTGGTGGAATTTCCACCAAGCACAACTATGGCGTGAGAGGCAACCCGACGTTTCCACATGGGACACGATGAAGGAACAAATGCGCGCCCGGTTCTTGCCGAACTACTATCGGCAAGAATTATTTTTGCAATTACAAGGACTAAGGCAAGGCGAAAGATCGGTCGAGGAATACCTCACCGAATTTGAAACTATCCGGATCCGATGCGAATTAGAGGAGCCTAGTGAACAAATCATAGCCCGGTTCATTAGAGGGCTCAAACGGGATATTGTAGATGTCGTAGAATTACAAGCCCACGAGTCATTTGAGTCACTTATTCAAATGGCTTTACGGGTTGAAAGACAAGTGAAACGGAAGAGCAAGGCCTCGGCCCAAAGGCCAATTCCGAGAACGCCCGTCCAATACCGACCGGCCGCCGCGACGACATCTACAGCCGCACCATGGGCCCCCAAGCCGGCCCTGATGTGCCTTCGGGTTATGTTGGCACGTCGGGGGGTAGCCGAACGCACAGATCACGTAGCCGATGAGGTTCGTGATCGTGCTCCGTCCGGAATCTGTCGTGCGGAAGCGTATAAAACGTGGTGGTTGCGTAATGGGATGTATTTGGTGAGGTTCGCTTTAGGAGATTATGAGATGGCTCGGGCGAATGTGAATATGGTTCGGGAGGGGCGTTTTGCGGTCGTTTAGTGGAGGAAGGTTATCACTCATGAATGGTGCGGTAATAGGAAGGTTAGAAGGTGGTTGTGGGATGATTTAGATCCAAAACACTCGAGCAATCAAGTGTTTGAATCGAGTAGACCTTGGTTTGCACACAGATATGACACACCGCGCGCTTACAAGGGTTGACGATTGCTTGGCCAGATATGACGCACCGGAGAAGCAAGGTCGGATGAGGGAATTTGACAATAAGGCTCTCGGCTCTTAGATTATCAAACATTCACTAGCTTTCATTAACGTAAAAGAAGAGTACTTAAACAAAAACGAAAGTAAACTAAAAACCCTAAGAAGAATGTGGTCTATCCGATGTCTTGGACGTCCATGATGCTCTCGTGTCAACATGCATCAAAATAGGTAGAATCCCTATCTTGTCGTGGTAGTTGAGATTCTAGGAGATTTGGTCATCGAATGCATGGAGTGGACTGAGCCGGTGCTTGAGTGGGCCTGGTCTTGGGCTTGGGTGGCCGAGTAGGTGGGCCGTGTCCCGGTTCACGTGGACCGTGTCCTGGGCTCGGCGATCTGTGTTACGTGGCCATGTCCTGGGCCCGATGTCTCGTGTCTCGTGGCCGTGTCTCGAGCTTCCTGGGCTGTGTCACGTTGCTGTGTCCTGGTCTTCGATGGGCCGTGTCTGGTGGCCGTGTCATGGCCCGTGTGGGCCGACGACTCAACGAGGTGTCACGGCTTCCTTAAGATTGGCGTGGGCCAATTTAATAGGCGTATCTCTAAAGCTCCTAGGAAGGCCAAAGAATGCTAATAGCTCGGCCCGTCTTGATGTTTGCCTTAAAGGGGCTTGGGTTGGCCGAGCCCCTCGTGTCTTGACACTTGGTTCGTCGTCCATCTTTCGGCCCGTCATTCTTCCACTTCTAGCTAACTAGGCTAAGTGTGACCTCGTGGGCCACTTATTCTCCTGGGCTGAAATCCTTAGAGGATTCCAGCCACGCTATGGGTGGTGTCATCGCGGGCCATGGTCGAGTCGGTGGATGTGTTAGCCTCGGCCATGGGTATGTCGCTGGGCGCACCGGCTTCGGCCGTGCGAGTGATGCTGGGCGCGCGAGCCTCGGTCGTGCGCGCTTCTCCTGGTGCGTCGTGGGTGTCTGGCTTGATGGTGCTCGGACGCCAATATAGCACCATCTTTAACTGCTCTCGATCCTCCTCGGAAGGTATTTCCGAGGCTATGTTACCTGCAAAATGAGCAATTATGTTAGTAAAAACACCCGGGCTCGGGGAGTGATCGGATATGCACTCCCGTTGCACATCAGGCCCTGATGTGCAACCCGAGCTCATCATGGATCAAGCCCTGACCGACCCAACGAGCCCACCCAATTTTACTAACTTAGTTGCTCGTTTTTCAGGTCTCTTAGTCTCGGAAACACCTTCCGAGCATGATCGGGAACGGCCCAAGCTGATGTGCCACAGATTAGCACATCTAGAAGCGGAAGCAAACTATTTTCTAATGAGTTTGTTGATTTTGTATGAAGCTTGTTTTATAAAGGTTTAATCAAGAAGCCAAAGATGAAGGGCATGGTGAGCCCTAGTTGTCAAGTGGGGTTGATGCATTTCATGGGCCAACCACACTTGATGAAGGAAGAGGAGTTCAAGGGTGGCACATTAAGGTGGCCCCAAATCACCAAAACATGAAGGGGAAAGCATGTTTTCCTTTTGACAACTTTGTGTAATAATTTAGTTAGTTTTATGTAATAATTAGGAGGATAATTAGTAGCTTAAATTTGTGCACATGTAAGGGTACTTAGTGTACCCGTGGCATGGAAGGGTGATCAAAACATCCATGGTGATGAAAACAACATTTCTGGTTTCGGCCCAAGCTGACCTTCGAGGCTTGTGCAGCCGTTTC